>WNWK01005626.1:0-117331 GCA_009830355.1 Cherax destructor
GGGGGGATGTGATTGAGGTGTATAAATGGAAAACAGGAATAAATAAAGGTGATGTAAATAGCGTGCTGGAAATATCTAGTATTGACAGGACTCGCAGCAATGGCTTTAAGTTGGATAAATTCAGATTCAGGAAGGATATAGGAAAGCATTGGTTTGGTAATAGAGTTGTCGATGAGTGGAACAAACTCCCGAGTACAGTTATAGAGGCTAAAACGTTGTGTAGTTTTAAAAATAGGCTAGATAAATATATGAGTGGGTGCGGGTGGGTGTGAGTTAAGAACATAAGAACATAAGAAAGAAGGAACACTGCAGCAGGCCTACTGGCCCATGAGGCAAGTCCAAGTCTCCCGCCGGCTTAAGCCAATGCCCTGACCCAGCCAGGTCAGGTTACATTCACTTAAGGAAGGAGCACGGCATCTGACCTAGTAGCACAAGCTAGTCAGGTACAACTCACACCCACCCGCACCCACTCATATATTTATCTAGCCTATTTTTAAAACTACACAACGTTTTAGCCTCTATAACTGTACTCGGGAGTTTGTTCCACTCATCGACAACTCTATTACCAAACCAATGCTTTCCTATATCCCTTCTGAATCTGAATTTATCCAACTTAAAGCCATTGCTTCGAGTCCTGTCAATACAAGATATTTTTAGCACGCTATTTACATCCCTCTGACTAGTTTGTGCTACTAGGTCAGATGCCGTGCTCCTTCCTTAAGTGGATGTAACCTGACCTGGCTGGGTCGGGGCATTGGCTTAAGCCGGTGGGAGAATTGGACCTGCCTCGCATGGGCCAGTAGGCCTGCTGCAGTGTTCCTTCTTTCTTATGTTCTTATGTGAGTAGGCAGGAGAGGTGAGGTTGACAGGAGCGGAGGTAATGTGAGGTCACTGGTCCCAAACCATCACCTCTCATTACCACCACACTACTCACCCTCTCTCTACCTAAAATAAAATATAATAAAATAAAGTATAAGAATAAAGAATTATAAAAATATAACGGGGACAGTGAATATTACTATTCCACTCAAACACAGTTTATTTAAGTCCTTGTACAATAATATATTTGGGAACAGGAGAACACTATTGAGTTTAGATAAATGGGGATTGTACATATAAGCAGGGAGACAGGGAATACAATCAACTGACGAAACAGAATATAACTTACAATATAGTTCAGAGGACAGTTCACCACAGGAACTCAGTCACACTTCTAGCCACAGGTCCCAAGACCTGCTCCAGCAGAACTCTGCCCAGTGTCTCCAACAGTCTCCTCCAGAGACTCTACAGCAGCTCTCTCCCAGAGCTCTGCACACCGGCAGCCGCTCTGCTAGAATCTCGTGCCCAGAGCTCTGCACACAGGCCAGAGCTCTGCCCGAATGTCTCCAGCCCAGAGCTCCGCACACAGGCCAGAGCTCCGCCAGAATCTCCAGCCCAGAGCTCCGCACACAGGCCAGAGCTCCGCCAGAATCACCCTCTCTAGTTGTTTCCTCGGCCTTATATGGTGCTCCAAGCATCCCCCCAATGAGGAGTGCACCATGTGCTTTGACCTGACGCTAGTCCAAAAGACAAAAGACCTGAGCCTTAATCCGAGAGGCGTGGTCTGACAGCTATTTACCAAGAGCAGGTGTGGCTGCTTAGGTAGACCTCACAGCACACTGACTACATCACAACATCAGTGCCAGACCTTGACATAAATGCCAGACCTTGACATCAGTGCCAGACCATTACATCATTGCTAGGCCTTAACATCAATGCTAGACCTTGACATCAATGTCAGACCTTGACATCAATGCCAGACCTTCACATCAGTGCTAAACCTAGACATCAATGCTAAACCTTGACATTAATGCTAGACCTTGACATCAATCCCAGACCTTTACATCAATGCTAAATCTTGAGTGTTCTAGCTGACAGAGTTATAGTTGAGTGTTCTAGCTGACATTTATGGTTGAGTGTTCTAGCTGACAATGTTCTGGTTGAGTGTTCTAGCTGGCAGTGTTCTGGTTGACTGTTCTAGCTGACATTGGTCTGGTTGGCTGTTCTAGCTGACAGTGTTCTGGTTGACTGTTCTAGCTGACAGTTATGGTTGACTGTTCTAGCTGACAGAGTTATGGTTAAGTGTTCTAGCTGACAGAGTTATGGTTAAGTGTTCTAGCTGACAGTTATGGTTAAGTGTTCTAGTTGACAGTTTTGTTAAGTGTTCTAGCTGACAGTGTTCTGGTTGACTTCTAGCTGACAGTGTTCTGGTTGACTGTTCTAGATGACAGTTATGGTTGAGTGTTCTAGCTGACAGTTATGGTTGAGTGTTCTAGTTGACAGTTTGGTTGAGTGTTCTAGCTGACAGTGTTCTGGTTGAGTGTTCTATCTGACAGTGTTCTGCTTGACTTCTAGATGACAGTGTTCTGGCTGAGTGTTCTAGCTGACTGTTCTGGTTAACTGTTCTAGCTGACACTGTTCTGGATGAGTGTTCTAGCTGACAGTGTTCTGGTTGAGTGTTCTAGCTGACAGTGTTCTGGTTGAGTGTTCTAGCTGACAGTGTTCTGCTTGAGTTCTAGCTGACAGTGTTCTCTGTGAGTGTTCTAGCTGACAGTGTGCTGGATAAGTGTTCTAGCTGACAGTGCTGGATGAGTGTTCTAGCTGACAGTGCTATGGGTGAGTGTTCTAGATGACAGTGTGCTGTATGAGTGTTCTAGCTAACAGTGTTCTGGGTGAGTGTTCTAGCTGACAGTGTTCTTCGTGAGTGTTCTGGGTGAGTGTTCTAGCTGACAGTGTTCTGGGTGAGTGTTCTAGCTGACAGTGTTCTGGGTGAGTGGTCTAGCTGACAGTGTTCTGGGTGAGTGGTCTAGCTGACAGTGTTCTGGGTGAGTGGTCTAGCTGACAGTGTTCTGGGTGAGTGGTCTAGCTGACAGTGTTCTGGGTGAGTGGTCTAGCTGACAGTGTTCTGGGTGAGTGGTCTAGCTGACAGTGTTCTGGGTGAGTGGTCTAGCTGACAGTGTTCTGGGTGAGTGGTCTAGCTGACAGTGTTCTGGGTGAGTGGTCTAGCTGACAGTGTTCTGGGTGAGTGGTCTAGCTGACAGTGCTCTGGGTGAGTGTTCTAGCTGACAGTGCTCTGGGTGAGTGTTCTAGCTGACAGTGTTCTGGGTGAGTGGTCTAGCTGACAGTGTTCTGGGTGAGTGGTCTAGCTGACAGTGTTCTGGGTGAGTGGTCTAGCTGACAGTGTTCTGGGTGAGTGGTCTAGTTGACAGTGTTCTGGGTGAGTGGTCTAGCTGACAGTGTTCTGGGTGAGTGGTCTAGCTGACAGTGTTCTGGGTGAGTGGTCTAGCTGACAGTGTTCTGGGTGAGTGTTCTAGCTGACAGTGTTCTGGGTGAGTGGTCTAGCTGACAGTGTTCTGGGTGAGTGTTCTAGATGACAGTGTTCTGGGTGAGTGTTCTAGCTGACAGTGTTCTGGGTGAGTGGTCTAGCTGACAGTGTTCTGGGTGAGTGGTCTAGCTGACAGTGTTCTGGGTGAGTGGTCTAGCTGACAGTGTTTTGAAATTTTTTGTTCACTAAATTTCGCTCAAAAATTTATACTTAATGCCATATATTAAGGAGATATATTATTATTAATTATGAGGTGTGTAAAAGGTGAGCGAGGCCGTTGAACATGTCTTAACTGAGGTTACCGTGGTATGTTCTCAGGGTCGAGTCACAGCTCCTCCCCCAGTTTCTACCATCGACCAGCAGTAGTAAGTCTGCCTCTGCTTCCAGCTGTTGTCTGCTAGACCAGGTGGTAGCAGAGTATTTTGTATATTGTGAACATGTCTCGCCTGGTCTTTCTCTTTTATGAAGTGAGTGTGTGTGTGTGTGTGTTACACAGTTTTAAACATGGGTACGATTGAGGAGGGAAATGTTGAAATTTGTCGTATATATTAAGAGAAGAGACAGGAGCTGAAACTCGACCCTCACAGCCATGATTAGGTGAATACACACACACACAAACACCTACATATATACCCACACACATGCACATGAAAAAACCCACACAAACACCTACATATATACCCACACACATGCACATGAAAGAAAAAACACACACAAACACCTACATATATACCCACACACATGCACATGAAAAAAACACAGAAATACGTACACACACACACACACACACACTGTCCATGTAACAAATTTTTTTAATAAAAGTGAAACATGTAACTAACCTGTTGTTTTATTACCCAGGAAACACCTGACTCTCTCCTCACCCCAGGAAATACCTGACTTTCCTCACCCCAGGAAACACCTGACTTTCCTCACCCCAGGAAACACCTGACTTTCCTCACCCCAGGAAATACCTGACTTTCCTCACCCCAGGAAACACCTGACTCTCTCCTCACCCCAAACATCAGCTTTACTAAATAAATAAATCTAACAAGAAAAACAAAGATATCCTGGCCTGAAAAAAATGCAAATTTAAGATTTATTACCCAAAAAATATAAATCTTTACTAAAAGAAATAAAGATACATTAATTGAACTCTGACCTTTATGATTTATTGACCAAAAAAATTACAAAAAATAACGAATCACTGGTTTAATAAAGCAGTAATGAATCATTGGTTTAAAAATATAGTAATGAATCACTGGTTTAGAAAAAAACAATAATGAATCAACAAGTCAATGTTGATTGATTACTGAATAACAAGTCAATGTTTTTCTACTATAAGAAAACTAAGTCAAGGAAAATTCCTCTAAAATATGACACAATCCTCCTCACCGTAAAGAAGAATAAAGAGAGAAACGTGCAAAATACGACGCATCTTCACCAAACACAACAATAACAAAAGGCGCTTCCTTGTATGTTTGGACCTCTTCCTCTCTTCTGAATCATTGCAAGCTCCTGATGATGTGTTGATTGCAACACGAAAGGCCTAGAGCTATCATTCAACTCCCCCGTGGTTGTTTTGCACACACACAGACACACACACACACACACACACTATATATATATATATATATATATATATATATATATATATATATATATATATATATATATTCTTTCTTTCTTTCAACTCGTCGGCCGCTTCCCACCGAGGCAGGGTGGCTCACCGAGGCAGGGTGGCCCAAAAGGAAAAACGAAAGTTTCTCCTTTTACATTTAGTAATATATTCAGAAGGGGTTACTAGCCCCTTGCTCCCGGCATTTTAGTCGCCTCTTACGACACACGCACACATGGCTTACGGAGGAAGAATTCTGTTCCACTTCCCGGTGGAGATAAGAGGAAATAAGAACAAGAACTAGTAAAAAAAAGAAGAAAACCCAGAGGGATGTGTATATATATGCTTGTACATGAATGTGTAGTGTGACCTAAGTGTAAGATATATATATATATATATATATATATATATATATATATATATATATATATATATATATATATATATATATATATATATATATATATATATATATATATTGCACTTTCCCTGACACCCCATCGTTCATAAATTCTCAAGCAAGTATATTTTATTATACAGTATCACCTGTGAATCCTTCCTTTGAGAAGCCTGGGTTAGCCTGAGGGTGTCCTGTAGCTCGGTTGGTAGCGCACTCAGCTCACACATTGATGTCCGTGGTTTGATCACCGGTACAGATGGAAACATTTGGGTGTGTTTCCTTAAGACACCTGCTGTCCCTGTTCACCTAGCAGTAAATATGGTATACAAGGCTTAAAATATACACAGATGGAGAATACATAACATAAGGTTGGAGGGATACATAGAATTACACACTGCTATATATGTGTGTGAGACTCTAATCGCGGGTTCGTACCCCACCCGTGGTATGGTTTCTCTGTGTTTGTGTTTGACGAAAGACCACCGCTACCAATTCTCTCTCTCCTGCGGACCCTTTATCAACATAACTCGTTCTCTGAGGATATTGTTTTTCTTCCTACACTAAATCAACACTCTTGGCATCTTCCCAGCCAGCACAGCATGCTGGGTCATGACCTCTTGCTGGGTCATGACCTCTTGCTGGGTCATGACCTTTTGCTGGGTCATGACCTCTTGCTGGGTCATGACCTCTTGCTGGGTCATGACCTCTTGCTGGGTCATGACCTCTTGCTGGGTCATGACCTCTTGCTGGGTCATGACCTCTTGCTGGGTCATGACCTCTTGCTGGGTCATGACTTCTTGCTGGGTCATGATCTCTCTTGCTGGGTCATGATCTCTCTTGCTGGGTCATGACCTCTCTTGCTGGGTCATGACCTCTCTTGCTGGGTCATGACCTCTCTTGCTGGGTCATGACCTCTCTTGCTGGGTCATGACCTCTCTTGCTGGGTCATGACCTCTCTTGCTGGGTCATGACCTCTCTTGCTGGGTCATGACCTCTTGTTGGGTCATATCTCTCTTGCTGGGTCATGATCTCTCTTGCTGGGTTATGACCTCTCTTGCTGGGTTATGACCTCTCTTGCTGGGTCATGACCTCTTGCTGGGTCATGACCTCTCTTGCTGGGTCATGACCTCTTGCTGGGTCATGACCTCTTGCTGGGTCATGACCTCTTGCTGGGTCATGACCTCTTGCTGGGTCATGACCTCTTGCTGGGTCATGATCTCTCTTGCTGGGTCATGACCTCTCTTGCTGGGTCATGACCTCTCTTGCTGGGTCATGACCTCTCTTGCTGGGTCATGACCTCTCTTGCTGGGTCATGACCTCTCTTGTTGGGTCATATCTCTCTTGCTGGGTCATGATCTCTCTTGCTGGGTTATGACCTCTCTTGCTGGGTCATGACCTCTCTGCTGGGTCATGACCTCTTGCTGGGTCATGACCTCTCTGCTGGGTCATGACCTCTTGCTGGGTCATGACCTCTTGCTGGGTCATGACCTCTTGCTGGGTCATGACCTCTTGCTGGGTCATGACCTCTTGCTGGGTCATGATCTCTCTTGCTGGGTCATGACCTCTCTTGCTGGGTCATGACCTCTATTGCTGGGTCATGACCTCTCTTGCTGGGTCATGACCTCTCTTGCTGGGTCATGACCTCTCTTGTTGGGTCATATCTCTCTTGCTGGGTCATGATCTCTCTTGCTGGGTTATGACCTCTCTTGCTGGGTTATGACCTCTCTTGCTGGGTCATGACCTCTTGCTGGGTCATGACCTTTCTTGTTGGGTCATGACCTTTCTTGCTGGGTCATGACATTCTTGCTGGGTCATGATCTCTCTTGTTGGGTCATGACCTCTACTGCTGGGTCATTACCTCTCCTCCGGGTCATGAACTCTTGCTGGGTCATCAGGGCCGGCCTTAAGCTGATTGGACCAATTGCTCCCAATTGGGCCCTGCGCCTAAGGGGGCCCCGCGCTAGTGTGTAATCTACTCTGGTCTTGCCAAGTACACACAACAACACGAAGTAAAAAAAAGGGGTTTTGGATATAATATATTGGCGAATTTTCCCGAAAGCGGTGCCGATGGGGTGCCGATTGTACCCGACATTTGATCATACGAAAAAAGGGATTAAAACACGAACGAAACAAAATAAAACCACCCAATCACATGTTTTCTTGGCTATTTATAGGTTTTTAGACCTACTTAGACTTGACTTTAATAGACTGGCTGCACGTGGCCTTCTATCATGAAGGCCACGGGCTGCACCGGTGTAAAGAAAAAACTTGCTAACACATTGCGATGGCTTAGATGTTGTGAAATTCCCCGACTCTACTCAGTAGACCTACATTCAGAATCAAGTATTAAAGTTTTACAAAAAGGGGTCGGGGACAGGGCCTCAATTTCCTCGAGTTTACTCCACATTGTTAAAAAACGTTTTCTTTGACATGGTGACTGACCAAATTTTCTAGAGGTCGTCAGATATACGTTTGTTTCCATCGCATAGTGTGAGTTTCTCTTCCGTCGAGTGTAAACACAGTTGACTGGATCTTACAGAGCTCAGTGGTCTTACTACAAGCTCATTAATTTTGTGTCACGGACCCATGAATGAGGTAAGTTTTAGTGACCAAGATATAAACCATATATCTGAAATATGAAGTCACTGAAGCAAGTGGTATTGTGACTGTACTTATCAGAGGTGATATATAAATTTTGTTTGTTTCTTGCAGACTTACATGTACGCAATTTTATATTAAAAGGTACCTTACATCTGTTTGGTCTATTAACTCGCATGCATTTTTTAAGCTCACAGTTTAATTGCTTTCCATACATGAGGCCCACCAAAATTGTTCCCAATTGGGCCCCGCACCTCCTAAGGCCGGCTCTGTGCGTCATGACTAAATCCTATAAATATTCATGTTACTCTTCTTCCAGGTAGATCTGTCTGTGACTCGATAAAGCCCACTGCGTGGGCGAAACGTTGTCAATAAAGGATCACATTATACTGCTTATGTGTTTATTTTTCCACTGTGTCGGTATTTTATACCATTTATTTCCATGATCTCTCTTGCTGGGTCATGACTTCCCTTGCTGGTTCATGGCCTTACTTGCTGGATCATGACCTAACTTGCTGGGTCATGACCTCTCTTGATGGGTCATGACCTCTCTTGATGGGTCATGACCTCTCTTGATGGGTCATGACCTCTCTTGATGGGTCATGACCTCTCTTGATGGGTCATGACCTCTTGATGGGTCATGACCTCTCTTGATGGGTCATGACCTCTCTTGATGGGTCATGACCTCTCTTGATGGGTCATGACCTCTCTTGATGGGTCATGACCTCTCTTGCTAGGTCATGACCTCTCTTGCTAGGTCATGACCTCTTGCTGGGTCATGACCTCTCTTGCTGGGTCATGACCTCTCTTGCTGGGTCATGACCTCTCTTGCTGGGTCATGACCTCTCTCTTGCTGGGTCATGACCTCTCTCTTGCTGGGTCATGACCCCTCTTGCTGGGTCATGACCTGTCTTTCTGGGTCATGACTTCTCTCTTGCTGGGTTATGACCTTTTTTCCAGGGCCATGACCTCTCTTCCTGGGGTCATAACCTTTCTTCTAGCGTCATGACCTTTCTTCCAGGAGTCATGACCTTTCTTCCAGGTCATGACCTATCATCCAGGAGTCATGACTTTTCTTCCATGGGTCATGACCTTTCTTCCAGTGTCATGACCTTTCTCACAGGGGTCATGACCTCTCTTTCGCGGTCACGGATTCAATTTAATGGTGGGGTCCTTTAAGAAGCCAAAATAAGAGAAAAACGGGAGAAAATCAATCGAGGGTCTTAGGTTCCAGTAGTCTCCTGCTTACATCTAAGACCCTGTGTGCTAATTAGTCTTGTATGCTACTATGCCTGTACTAATTGGTTTTATGTGGTAATTACTTTCATGGGCTAATTAATGCCATTTCCAGATATCGCCTTTTTACGTCCTTGTTTTTGACATCTTTTTTACATTCTTAATTTTGACCTTGTTTTTTGACATTCTTGTTTTTGGCATCCTTATTTTTGACGTCCTTGTTTTCGGCGTCCTTGTTTTTGACATCCTTGTTTTTAGCGTCCTTGATTTAAACATCCTTGTTTTTGTATTAATATTGGTAGAATTACCGACAATATGTTAAGTAAAATGACACAAATGCAACTAATGTGACATTTTATTGTGGCAACGTTTCGCTCTGTCAAGCCGTTACGAGCAAATATTCTATTAGTAGGATGGATTGTGAAGGACTTGCCTAGTATGGGCCAACAGGCCTGCTGCAGTGTTCCTCCTTATGTTCTTATATATATTAGAACATAAGGTCTTGACGTTGCCACAATAAAATGTCACATTTGTTGCATTTGTGTCCTTTTACGTCATCAAGTATACCTGTTAGTTGTGGTAAAGTACGGTGTTGTTGTTATTGTCTCCATCCTCCGCCTCAGTTAACTTTTCTTATATTTACAGTTGCTTTCACCCTAATTTGTATTTGTTTCACTTGCTGCTCTCTTTTTTAAGTAACTTTAAGTAATTTATTACTGATTGTATGCAGTGTATACAATCAGTAATGTGTCTTATTCATCAATTTGATGAATAAAATACATGTGCATAAATTGGGTATCTTTGGGTAACAGGTTTCTTCAGTCAAATACAGGATAATATAACAGTGGAGGTAGTAGTAGTTATGACGTGATCAGTCAGTAACACTAGGTGGGAGGTAGTCAGTCCCTGACTGGCCACAACCCACCGAGGGTGACAGACTCATCGTGTCAAAGCCTCGTCTACAGTGTTATATTCCCATGTATTCAACTGGAGAAGCCTGTTGTGTAGGCGAAACCTTCCGTTAATAAACATACCCAAGTGATGAATATGTCTTATTATATCGAATGATTCCTCTGTTTCCCCTCTTATCCTTAATAATAATAATAATAATAATATAATATAATATCTTTATTTACTACCAGTACATGTACAAGGTATACAGACCATAGCTGACATCAATGACATACTACTATATAGAAAGCCGCTTGTTATGCTGAGCATTTCCCGCAAATTAGGTGTTTTGTCCCAGGATGCGACACACACCAGTCGACTAACACCCAGGTAACCATTTTACTGATTGGTGAACATAGACAACCAGTGTAAGGAAACACGTCCATCCCTTAGCCGGGAATCGAACCCGGACCCTCACCGTGTGAAGCGAGAGC
The DNA here is from genome assembly GCA_009830355.1 of Cherax destructor. Taxonomy (NCBI): domain Eukaryota; kingdom Metazoa; phylum Arthropoda; class Malacostraca; order Decapoda; family Parastacidae; genus Cherax; species Cherax destructor. Next base: position 10,599 of record WNWK01005626.1, read on the forward strand.
TTTTGCCACCAGGCCACTTGTCTCTTTTGGTTTTCTTCCTATCTTATCTCTTTCTTAGTATTTCACACATCATCTTTTCACTTTAGTTTTTCTTCCTTGTGTAGACTACAGTATAAAACAGTAAAGATAGGAGGGCTCCACTGTTATGATAGCCTCAACACTGCGATATATATTTTTTAGGACAGTACAGACGGGAGAGGGACCCACTGTTGTGATAGCCTCAACACTGCGATATATATTTTTTAGGACAGTACAGACGGGAGAGGGACCCACTGTTGTGATAGCCTCAACACTGCGATAGATATTTTTTAGGACAGTACAGACGGGAGAGGGACCCACTGTTGTGATAGCCTCAACACTGCGATAGATATTTTTTAGGACAGTACAGACGGGAGAGGGACCCACTGTTGTGATAGCCTCAACATTGAGAAAGATATCTTACCTCTTATAATAAATCTTCGAATAAAAATTTTCCATTATAGACTGACGGAGATTTCAGAAACCATTAATCTTAATTCAGGATTTTTTCCCTTGCCAGAACGCTTCTCCCTTCAATTCTCCTCTCTCGTTCCAGGTCGGAGCTCCTACGCTACGGATTTAAAATCAATCAGTCAATCACTTATTTCCTGCCACAGAGTTGACGTCCCACTCTCCTTGCTCCCTCCTTACTACTCTCATTCTGCCTCCCTTTCTCCCTTCTCCCTAACTCACTCTCTCTATCTCCCACTTTCAGGGCACTGACCCCCAAGTATTCCAGACCGTAATAACCTAATCTTCAACCTCATTTGCATACTGGATGTTGGTGAAGGTGGGAGCAGACAGCTTTTACCCTCACGTAATATATGTTTTTTGCTTCAGTTCTTGTATATCACTGCTAATTACGGTAGGAATATGATTATCATTACTGACGCTTTAGTGCGTTATCTCGCTCACTTGCTTGCTTCCGTATTTTCACGTTGGTTGGATATATTGATGTATTTTAACGTATTAGAGTGTTGTGATGGATGGATGTTAAGTTGCGGTGGTGGTAATGCACTCAGTAATTGCTGCTGCTAATGCTGTTGCTTTTGCTGTTGTTGTAGTGGTGTATTGCGTTCTTTTGTTATTGATGCTGTTGCTGGTGTTGCTTCTGCTTCTGTTAATGTTGCTGTTGCTGTTGTTGTAGTGGTGTATTGCGTTCTTTTGTTATTGATGCTGTTGCTTCTGCTTCTGTTAATGTTGCTGTTGCTGCTGCTTCTGTTGGTGTTGCTGCTGTTTCTGTTGGTGTTGCTGCTGCTTCTGTTGGTGTTGCTGCTGCTTCTATTGGTGTAGCTGCTGCTGGTGTTGCTGCTGTTTCTGTTGGTGTTGCTGCTGCTTCTGCTGTTGCTGCTGGTGTTGGTGTTGCTGGTGTTGCTGCTGCTGGTGTTGGTGTTGCTGCTTCTTCTGCTGGTGTTGCTGCTTCTCCTGCTGTTGGTGTTGCTGCTGCTTCTGTTGGTGTTGCTGTTGCTGCTGCTTCTGTTAGTGTTGCTGTTTCTGCTGCTTCTGTTGGTGTTGCTGTTGCTTCTGTTGGTGTTGCTGTTGCTGCTGCTTGTGTTGCTGCTGCTTCTGTTAGTGTTGGTGTTGCTGCTGCTTCTGTTGGTGTTGGTGTTGCTTCTGTTTGTGTTGCTGCTTCTGTTACTGTTGCTGCTGCTGGTGTTGGTGTTGCTATTGCTGGTGTTGGTGTTGCTACTGCTTCTGCTGTTGCTGCTGCTGGTGTGGCTGCTGCTTCTGTTGGTGTTGGTGTGGCTGCTGCTCCTGTTGGTGTTGCTGCTGCTTCTGTTGGTGTTGCTGCTGGTGTTGCTTCTGCTTCTGCTGGTGTTGTTGTTGCTGCTGCTGGTGTTGCTGGTTTTGCTGCTGCTACAATTGTTGTTCTTGTGATGGTAAGGTATCAAGCTGTTTTGGTGATGGTGACAGTGGAGGTGGTTGTTGTTGTAGTGGTGCTGGTGACAGTGGAGGTGTTTGTTGTTGTAGTGGTGGTGGTGACAGTGGAGGTGTTTGTTGTTGTAGTGGTGGTGGTGACAGTGGAGGTGGTTGTTGTTGTAGTGGTGGTGGTGACAGTGGAGGTGGTTGTTGTTGTAGTGGTGGTGGTGACAGTGGAGGTGGTTGTTGTTGTAGTGGTGGTGGTGACAGTGGAGGTGGTTGTTGTTGTAGTGGTGGTGGTGACAGTGGAGGTGGTTGTTGTTGTAGTGGTGGTGGTGACAGTGGAGGTTGTTGTTGTTGTAGTGGTGGTGGTGACAGTGGAGGTTGTTGTTGTTGTTGTAGTGGTGGTGGTGACAGTGGAGGTGGTTGTTGTTGTAGTGGTGATGGTGACAGTGGAGGTGGTTGTTGTTGTAGTGGTGGTGGTGACAGTGGAGGTGGTTGTTGTTGTAGTGGTGGTGGTGACAGTGTAGGTGGTTGTTGTTGTAGTGGTGATGGTGACAGTGGAGGTGGTTGTTGTTGTAGTGGTGGTGGTGACAGTGTAGGTGGTTGTTGTTGTAGTGGTGATGGTGACAGTGGAGGTGGTTGTTGTTGTAGTGGTGCTGGTGACAGTGAAGGTGGTTGTTGTTGTAGTGGTGATGGTGACAGTGGAGGTGGTTGTTGTAGTGGTGGTGGTGACAGTGGAGGTGGTTGTTGTTGTAGTGGTGGTGGTGACAGTGTAGGTGGTTGTTGTTGAAGTGGTGATGGTGACAGTGGAGGTTGTTGTTGTAGTGGTGGTGGTGACAGTGGAGGTGGTTGTTGTTGTAGTGGTGCTGGTGATGAAGGTGGTTGTTGTTGTAGTGGTGGTGGTGACAGTAGAGGTGGTTGTTGTTGTAGTGGTGCTGGTGATGAAGGTGGTTGTTGTTGTAGTGGTGGTGGTGACAGTGGAGGTGGTTGTTGTTGTAGTGGTGCTGGTGATGAAGGTGGTTGTTGTTGTAGTGGTGGTGGTGACAGTGGAGGTGGTTGTTGTTCTAGTGGTGCTGGTGATGAAGGTGGTTGTTGTTGTAGTGGTGGTGGTGACAGTGGAGGTGGTTGTTGTTGTAGTGGTGCTGGTGATGAAGGTGGTTGTTGTTGTAGTGGTGGTGGTGACAGTGGAGGTGGTTGTTGTAGTGGTCCTTGTGATGAAGGTGGTTGTTGTTGTAGTGGTGCTGGTGACAGTGGAGGTGGCTGTTGTTGTAGTGGTGGTGGTGACAGTGGAGGTGGTTGTTGTTGTAGTGGTGGTGGTGACAGTGGAGGTGGTTGTTGTTGTAGTGGTGCTGGTGATGAAGGTGGTTGTTGTTGTAGTGGTGCTGGTGACAGTGGAGGTGGTTGTTGTTGTAGTGGTGCTGGTGACAGTGGAGGTGGTTGTTGTTGTAGTGGTGCTGGTGACAGTGGAGGTGGTTGTTGTTGTAGTGGTGGTGGTGACAGTGTAGGTGGTTGTTGTTGTAGTGGTGATGGTGACAGTGGAGGTGGTTGTTGTTGTAGTGGTGGTGGTGACAGTGTAGGTGGTTGTTGTTGTAGTGGTGATGGTGACAGTGGAGGTGGTTGTTGTTGTAGTGGTGCTGGTGACAGTGAAGGTGGTTGTTGTTGTAGTGGTGATGGTGACAGTGGAGGTGGTTGTTGTAGTGGTGGTGGTGACAGTGGAGGTGGTTGTTGTTGTAGTGGTGGTGGTGACAGTGTAGGTGGTTGTTGTTGAAGTGGTGATGGTGACAGTGGAGGTTGTTGTTGTAGTGGTGGTGGTGACAGTGTATGTTATTGTTGTTGTAGTGGTGCTGGTGATGAAGGTGGTTGTTGTTGTAGTGGTGGTGGTGACAGTGGAGGTGGTTGTTGTTGTAGTGGTGCTGGTGATGAAGGTGGTTGTTGTTGTAGTGGTGGTGGTGACAGTGGAGGTGGTTGTTGTTGTAGTGGTGCTGGTGATGAAGGTGGTTGTTGTTGTAGTGGTGGTGGTGACAGTGGAGGTGGTTGTTGTTCTAGTGGTGCTGGTGATGAAGGTGGTTGTTGTTGTAGTGGTGGTGGTGACAGTGGAGGTGGTTGTTGTTGTAGTGGTGCTGGTGATGAAGGTGGTTGTTGTTGTAGTGGTGGTGGTGACAGTGGAGGTGGTTGTTGTTGTAGTGGTCCTTGTGATGAAGGTGGTTGTTGTTGTAGTGGTGCTGGTGACAGTGGAGGTGGCTGTTGTTGTAGTGGTGGTGGTGACAGTGGAGGTGGTTGTTGTTGTAGTGGTGGTGGTGACAGTGGAGGTGGTTGTTGTTGTAGTGGTGCTGGTGATGAAGGTGGTTGTTGTTGTAGTGGTGCTGGTGACAGTGGAGGTGGTTGTTGTTGTAGTGGTGCTGGTGACAGTGGAGGTGGTTGTTGTTGTAGTGGTGCTGGTGACACCTGCTAGAATGCTACCTCACAGCATCTAACAATATGCCATACACCTAAACGCCTCACAGAAGAGATGAGGCATGTCTCCCTACCGACCATAACTCACAGAAGAGATGAGGCATGTCTACCAACCATAACTCACAGAAGAGATGAGGCATGTCTACCGACCATAACTCACAGAAGAGATGAGGCATGTCTACCGACCATAACTCACAGAGATGAGGCATGTCTACCGACCATAACTCACAGAAGAGATGAGGCATGTCTCCCTATCGACCATAACTCACAGACAGTATGATACATACCTCACAATATTCAGAGCCACCAGCCTAGCCTCGCTGCACAAGTCTCCCTCAACAATAAACTGACAAGAAATAATTCCTGCAAGTCGGCCACCAATTCCAAATTGCTTTCTCACAAACTCAGCACCTTTAAATTTGAAACAAAAATTGAAAATTGTGATTTGAAGTGTCATCAATTCGACTCCCGGTCCATTTTTCTTCTCTTTGATCAATGAAAGTCCTTTATTATTATTATTATTATTATTATTATTTCCAGTTCATGAATAATATACATACATACATATATATATACATACATATATACACACACACACACATATATATATATATATATATATATATATATATATATATATATATATATATATATATATATATATATATATATATATAACTGGATATTGTTATTTAAAAAATCTGAAATACAATACAATTAAAAATATATTTTATTCATGAAGTGAAAAAAAATTGCTGGAAAAAAATTAAAAATGAGTAAATATAATCTAGATGATGGAGAGAGCAGGTGAGGGACGACCAGGACGACCAGGGACCAGGACGACCAGGATGACAGGAGACCAGGACGACCGGAGACCAGGACGACCATGGACCAGGACGACCAGAGACCAGGACGACCGGAGACCAGGACAACCAGGGACCAGGACGACCAGATTATTATTATTATTATAATCAAATAGAAGCGCTAAACCACAGGGGTTATACAGCGCCCAGAGACCAGGACGACCAGGGACCAGGACGATCGGAGACAAGGACGACCAGAGACTAGGACGACCGGGGACCAGGGACCAGGACGACCGGGGACCAGGACGACCGGGGACCAGGACGATCGGAGACCAGGACGACCAGACTAGGACGACCGGGGACCAGGACGACCAGATACCAGAACGACCAGGGACCAGGACGACCGGAGACCAGGACGACATAGGGTGACCAGGACTAGGGTGACCAGGACTAGGGTGACCAGGACCACCGGGGTGACCAGGACCACCAGGGAGACCAGGACCAGGGTGACTAGGACCACCAGGGTGACCAGGACCAGGGTTACTAGGACCACCAGTGTGACCAGGACCAGGGTGACTAGGACCACCAGTGTGACTAGGACCACCAGTGTGACTAGGACCACCAGGGTGACTAGGACCACCAGGGTGACTAGGACCACCAGGGTGACTAGGACCACCAGGGTGACTAGGACCACCAGGGTGACTAGGACCACCAGGGTGACTAGGACCACCAGGGTGACTAGCACCACCAGGGTGACTAGGACCACCAGGGTGACTAGGACCACCAGGGTGACCAGGACCACCAGGGAGACCAGGACTAGGGTGACCAGGACCAGGGTGACTAGGATCACTAGGGTGACCAGGACCAGGGTGACTAGGACCACAAGGGTGACTAGAACCACAAGGGTGACTAGGACCACCAGGGTGACCAGGACCAGGGTGACTAGGACCACCAGGGTGACTAGGACCACCAGGGTGACTAGGACCACCAGGGTGACTAGGACCACCAGGGTGACTAGGACCACCAGGGTGACTAGGACAACCAGGGTGACTAGGACCACCAGGGAGACTAGGACCACCAGGGTGACTAGGACCACCAGGGTGACTAGGACCACCAGGGTGACTAGGACCACCAGGGTGACTAGGACCACCAGTGTGACTAGGACCACCAGGGTGACTAGGACCACCAGGGTGACTAGGACGACCAGGGTGACTAGGACCACCAGGGTGACTAAGACCACCAGGGTGACTAGGACAACCAGGGTGACTAGGACCACCAGGGAGACCAGGACCAGGGTGACTAGGACCACCAGGGTGACCAGGACCACCAGGGTGACCAGGACCACCAGGGTGACCAGGATCACCAGGGAGACCAGGACCAGGGTGACTAGGACCACCAGGGTGACCAGGACCACCAGGGTGACCATGACCACCAGGGTGACCAGGACCACCAGGGTGACCAGGACTAGCAGGGTGACCAGGACTAGCAGGGTGACCAGGACTAGCAGGGTGACCAGCCCCACCAGGGTGATCAGGACCACCAGGGTGACCAGGACCACCAGGGTGATCAGGACCACCAGGGTAACCAGGACCACCAGGGTGACCAGGACCAGGGTAACCAGGACCACCAGGGTGACCAGGACCAGGGCGACCAGGTCCAGGGTAACCAGGACCAGGGTGACAAGGACCAGTGTGATCAGGACCACAAGGACCAGGGTGACCAGGACCACCAGGGTAACCAGGACCACCAGGGTGACCAGGACCACCAGGGTAACCAGGACCACCAGGGTGACCAGGACCACCAGGACCAGGGTGACCAGGACAACCAAGGTGAACAGGACCAGGGTGACCAAGACCACCAGGGTAACCAGGACCACCAGGGTGACCAGGACCACCAGGGTGACCAGGACCACCAGGGTGACCAGGACCACCAGTGACCAGGACCACCAGGGTGACCAGGACCAGGGCGACCAGGTCCAGGGTAACCAGGACCAGGGTGACAAGGACCAGTGTGATCAGGACCACAAGGACCAGGGTGACCAGGACCACCAGGGTAACCAGGACCACCAGGGTGACCAGGACCACCAGGGTAACCAGGACCACCAGGGTGACCAGGACCACCAGGACCAGGGTGACCAGGACAACCAAGGTGAACAGGACCAGGGTGACCAAGACCACCAGGGTAACCAGGACCACCAGGGTGACCAGGACCACCAGGGTGACCAGGACCACCAGGGTGACCAGGACCACCAGTGACCAGGACCACCAGGGTGACCAGGACCAGGGCGACCAGGTCCAGGGTAACCAGGACCAGGGTGACAAGGACCAGTGTGATCAGGACCACAAGGACCAGGGTGACCAGGACCACCAGGGTAACCAGGACCACCAGGGTGACCAGGACCACCAGGGTAACCAGGACCACCAGGGTGACCAGGACCACCAGGACCAGGGTGACCAGGACAACCAAGGTGAACAGGACCAGGGTGACCAAGACCACCAGGGTAACCAGGACCACCAGGGTGACCAGGACCACCAGGGTGACCAGGACCACCAGGGTGACCAGGACCACCAGTGACCAGGACCACCAGGGTGACCAGGACCAGAGTGACCAGGACCACCAATGTGACCAGGACCACCAGGGTGACCAGGACCACCAGGGTAACCAGGACCACCAGGGTGACCAGGACCACCAGGGTGACCAGGACCACCAGGGTGACCAGGACCACCAGGGTGACCAGGACCACCAGGGTGACCAGGACCACCAGGGTGACCAGGACCACCAGGGTGACCAGGACCACCAGGGTGACCAGGACCACCAGGGTGACCAGGACCACCAGGGTGACCAGGACCACCAGGGTGACCAGGACCACCAGGGTAACCAGGACCACCAGGGTGACCAGGACCACCAGGGTAACCAGGACCATCAGGGTGACCAGGACCACCAGGGTAACCAGGACCACCAGGGTAACCAGGACCACCAGGGTAACCAGGACCACCAGGGTAACCAGGACCACCAGGGTGACCAGGACCACCAGGGTAACCAGGACCACCAGAGTAACCAGGACCATCAGGGTAACCAGGACCAGGGTAACCAGGACCACCAGGGTGACCAGGACCAGGGCGAAATAAAAAACGCTACATTGGCTTTTTACTACTCTTCATTTCTTTATTCTACGTCATCTTTATTTGGATTATTGTATACGTTTTAATCCACTACAGTGTCGGGTTGATAGACATCAACCATCCATCTATCACTCAATTTGCTCAAGTTATCAGTTATCTTGGATTGATTTAGTTATTTTTATTGTTTATTTTACATATGACTTATTTCATATGTAAACATTTTGCGATATTTTTTTATTCGTTCTCAGAGGTCATTTATTATTATTATTATTATTATAGTCATGGAGGAGTGCTAAACCCGTAGGGATTATACAGCACCTGTGGGGGGGGGGATGGAAAGTATTCAGGCTCAATGCAGGGAACTGGAGCACAGTTCCAATTCCCTAAATCAAGAGCCCCTCACCAGCGTCAAGGAACCTCCCTTGAGGGGAGAGGTTATTTAAAGAAATTTAAACATTACTGGAGCGAGTACAAATCCTTGCGGCACCCCACCTGGAACATCTCCCCACCAGGATGTTGTTCCTCTCATAATTGTTCTCTCATTCATTCAATGTAACAATTTGTATTTTATTCCTCCTATATTTGGCAGTTTCCAAATTAATCTTTCATATGGGAACTTTTATCAAATGTTTTTTAAACTCTAAATAAATACAACCTTAACATCCATTTCTTTCTTGAACGAAGTTCGTAACTCTGTCGTAATAACGAGATGAATTTCATATACATGGAAACCAAATTGTTTACCAGTTAGTGTGTTGTTATTCTCTAAATGTTGAATCAACTCCTCTTTCTTCAATATGTTAGCAAAACTGGTCTATAGTTTAAGGAGTCTCCCCGCTTATTTTAAATATGGGACGAAATGTGTTCCATCTCATGTCTATCTGCTAATTTACCTTCCTGTAGTAAAATCCTTTAAAAAAATCAAAATGGATTGCATAATTATTCAGCAAAGTCTTTTACAATACAAGGTGGTCTGACGTCTGATCCAGTGACAGTTACAATCCAGGGTGGTCTGGCGTCTGGTCCAGTGACAGTTACAATCCAGGGTGGTCTGGCGTCTGGTCCAGTGACAGTTACAATCCAGGGTGGTCTGGCGTCTGGTCCAGTGACAGTTACAATCCAGGGTGGTCTGGCGTCTGGTCCAGTGACAGTTACAATCCAGGGTGGTCTCACGTCTGGTCCAGTGACAGTTACAATCCAAGGTGGTCTGACGTCTGGTCCAGTGACAGTTACAATCCAAGGTGGTCTGACGTCTGATCCAGTGACAGTTACAATCCAGGGTGGTCTGGCGTCTGGTCCAGTGACAGTTACAATCCAAGGAGGTCTGGCGTCTGGTCCAGTGACAGTTACAATCCAAGGTGGTCCAGTGAGTTACAATCCAAGGTGGTCCAGTGAGTTACAATTCAAGGTGGTCCAATGACAGTTACAACCCAAGGTGATCCAGTGACAGTTACAATCCAAGGTGGTCCAGTGACAGTTACAATCCAAGGTGGTCCAGTGACAGTTACAATCCAAGGTGGTCCAGTGACAGTTACAATCCAAGGTGATCCAGTGACAGTTACAATCCAAGGTGGTCCAGTGACAGTTACAATCCAAGGTGGTCCAGTGACAGTTACAATCCAAGGTGATCCAGTGAGTTACAATCCAAGGTGGTCCAGTGACAGTTACAATCCAAGGTGGTCCAGTGACAGTTACAATCCAAGGTGATCCAGTGACAGTTACAATCCAAGGTGATCCAGTGACAGTTACAATCCAAGGTGGTCCAGTGACAGTTACAATCCAAGGTGGTCCAGTGACAGTTACAATCCAAGGTGGTCCAGTGACAGTTACAATCCAAGGTGATCCAGTGACAGTTACAATCCAAGGTGGTCCAGTGACAGTTACAATCCAAGGTGGTCCAGTGACAGTTACAATCCAAGGTGATCCAGTGACAGTTACAATCCAAGGTGGTCCAGTGAGTTACAATCCAAGGTGGTCCAGTGACAGTTACAATCCAAGGTGATCCAGTGACAGTTACAATCCAAGGTGATCCAGTGACAGTTACAATCCAAGGTGGTCCAGTGACAGTTACAATCCAAGGTGGTCCAGTGACAGTTACAATTCAAGGTGGTCCAGTGACAGTTACAATCCAAGGTGGTCCAGTGACAGTTACAATTCAAGGTGATCCAGTGACAGTTACAATCCAAGGTGGTCCAGTGACAGTTACAATCCAAGGTGGTCCAGTGACAGTTACAATCCAAGGTGGTCCAGTGACAGTTACAATCCAAGGTGGTTCAGTGACAGTTACAATCCAAGGTGGTCTCGCGTCTGGTCCAGTGACAGTTACAATCCAAGGTGGTCTCGCGTCTGGTCCAGTGACAGTTACAATCCAAGGTGGTCTGGCGTCTGGTCCAGTGACAGTTACAATCCAGGGTGGTCTCGCGTCTGGTCCAGTGACAGTTACAATCCAAGGTGGTCTGGCGTCTGTTCCAGTGACAGTTACAATCCAGGGTGGTCTCGCGTCTGGTCCAGTGACAGTTACAATCCAAGGTGGTCTGGCGTCTGGTCCAGTGACAGTTACAATCCAGGGTGGTCTCGCGTCTGGTCCAGTGACAGTTACAATCCAAGGTGGTCTCGCGTCTGGTCCAGTGACAGTTACAATCCAAGGTGGTCTCGCGTCTGGTCCAGTGACAGTTACAATCCAAGGTGAACCAATGACTTTTTTTCTAGTCAGTATCTAGCAATAATTTATTTCTCTTCCAGTATATTTAAATATTCTTCATTTCATGTGTGTGTATGTACTCACCTATTTCTGGTTGCAGGGTTGATTCACAACTTCTAGCCCCGCCTTGGCTAGTCGTTACTATGTCCACACTCTCCCTGCTCCATGTGCCTTATCGTACCTCTTCTTAAAGCTATATACTGATCCTGTGTGTGTTCATGTGTTCTTACATGTACTAACACGCAATAACACATAAGGAAGACAAAGCAAGAACTACTCTCCCTCTACATACAAACCTGGTCCATGTTTTCCTCTCCCTCATCCTCTTCATTCTCGCCTCTTAATTAGTGCTCCAACCTTAGGCTTTCAAAGTTATTTCCCCCGACAGCCATCACAACATCTGCGGGGACTACGGCTCTCAGCCCCAGGGTGACACGGGCGAAACTCCTAGAGTTAACACCGGAAAACAGACCTTCTTGAAGGTTGCCTTGTGCGTCACTTTACCGCAGGATCAAATCTCTGGTAGTCCACACACACACACACACACTCACACTTTTATATTTTGTGACTGATGACTTGACGACAGATTAGTTCTCCTCTCAGATACTTTTTTTGTTCTTAAAATGTCCACTGGTGCATGTATTGGTGGCGAAAATGTATATACAGGTAAACAGACGTGTTGCATACATTTTTACACATCTTTAGTAGCATCACCGTTTCTCGTGCATACACTGTTAGTGAAACCTTAGTACACTAGTAGTGGAACCTTAGTATACTAGTAGTGGAACCTTAGTATACTAGGAGTGGAACCTTAGTATACTAGTAGTGGAACCTTAGTACACTAGGAGTGGAACCTTAGTATACTAGTAGTGGAACCTTAGTATACTAGGAGTGGAACCTTAGCACACTAGGAGTGGAACCTTAGTATACTAGTAGTGGAACCTTAGTACACTAGTAGTGGAACCTTAGTATACTAGTAGTGGAACCTTAGTATACTAGTAGGAACTTAGTATACTAGTATGGAACCTTAGTATACTAGTAGTGGAACCTTAGTATACTAGTAGTGGAACCTTAGTATACTAGTAGTGGAACCTTAGTATACTAGTAGTGGAACCTTAGTATACTAGTAGTGGAACCTTAGTATACTAGTAGTGGAACCTTAGTATACTAGTAGTGGAACCTTAGTATACTAGTAGTGGAACCTTAATACACTAGTAGTGGAACCTTAGTATACTAGTAGTGGAACCTTAGTACACTAGGAGTGGAACCTTAGTATACTAGTAGTGGAACCTTAATACACTAGTAATGGAACCTTAGTATACTAGTAGTGGAACCTTAGTATACTAGTAGTGGAACCTTAGTATACTAGTAGTGGAACCTTAATACACTAGTAGTGGAACCTTAGTATACTAGTAGTGGACCCTTAGTACACTAGGAGTGGAATCTTAGTATACTAGTAGTGGAACCTTAGTATACTAGTAGTGGACCCTTAGTATACTAGTAGTGGACCCTTAGTATACTAGTAGTGGAACCTTAGTACACTAGTAGTGGAACCTTAATACACTAGTAGAGAAACCTTAGTATACTAGTAGTGGATCCTTAGTACACTAGTAGTGGAACCTTAGTACACTAGGAGTGGAACCTTAGTACACTAGGAGTGGAACCTTAGTATACTAGTAGTGGAACCTTAGTACACTAGGAGTGGAACCTTAGTACACTAGGAGTGGAATCTTAGTACACTAGGAGTGGAACCTTAGTACATTAGGAGTGGAACCTTATTACAATAGGAGTGGAGCCTTGTGGAAAAATTATTTTCCTATAATTAGTAATGTGTATGTGAAGTGTTAACATAATGTAATGTAAATATGAAGTATTAATGGTAGTCACAAACTACCAAACTACTTGTGAGGAAGCGAGTGACTGCTTCCAACTGGGGAAGGAGGGGGTTTGTGTAGATGGGATGAGGGTAAGGCAGTGGAGGTTACACGGGTGTGGGAGGTTGACTGCTGGTTTCGGCTCTGTTTGACCCAAGGGAAGAGGTCAAAAAAAATGGAAAACTGAATGGAGTAAGGCCCGGGTACCCGTCTTGAGAGGGAGTTGTGGCTCTCTCAAGGAATTGGGAAATCGGCCGAATCTTCCAGTGAAATCAACTAAGGTGTAATAGAAGCGGTATCGTCAGAAATTGATGACGTTTACACCACACGTAATGTCCGCCTCCCAGAGTATTAATTCTCACTACTACTGGTATGTTAATTTGTATTGGCCAGTATAAATTGCCTACCGAATGGGAGGCGTTAGGATATGACGCCAAATCTTAATTTGGCGAGTTATATTGGAATTTTTTATACTTTTCATCGTAATTTATTTATATAAAATTACCCAAAAAAAATTATTCAGTTCAAGTAGTAATTGATATTGCCGAATATACAGTCCACCCATGTGTCAGTGTTACTAGCATATTTTTTTCAAATAATTTTAAGAACTATATGTTGTAATAATAATTCAAGTCCAGACGTATGAGACGTGATGAACTGAGAAGGTGGTCACGAAGGAGGCATATTATTGTGACCTGGTGACCTTAAAGTCCCACTTGACTCTGAGGTTCATCAATATCAGAAAGTGTAAACTGTTTGATGTACCAAAGTTTCTTCACAATTATGGGGGTGAAATAATTCGGGACATTGCCTATAAAATTTACCCGCATAATTTCTCACAAACCTATTAGTACATTAATAGTGTAACCTATTAGTACACTAATAGCGGAACCTATTAGTACACTAGGAGTGGAACCTATTAGTACACTAGGAGTGGAACCTATTAGTACACTAGGAGTGGAACCTATTAGTACACTAGGAGTGGAACCTATTAGTACACTAGGAGTGGAACCTATTAGTACACTAGGAGTGGAACCTATTAGTACACTAGGAGTGGAACCTATTAGTACACTAGGAGTGGAACCTATTAGTACACTAGGAGTGGAACCTATTAGTACACTAGGAGTGGAACCTATTAGTACAGTGGAACCTATTTGTACAGTGGAACCTATTTGTACAGTGGAACCTATTTGTACAGTGGAACCTATTAGTACACTAGGAGTGGAACCTATTAGTACACTAGGAGTGGAACCTATTAGTACACTAGGAGTGGAACCTATTAGCACACTAGAAGTGGAACCTATTAGTACACTAGGAGTGGAACCTATTAGTACACTAGGAGTGGAACCTATTAGTACACTAGGAGTGGAACCTATTAGTACACTAGGAGTGGAACCTATTAGTACAGTGGAACCTATTTGTACAGTGGAACCTATTTGTACAGTGGAACCTATTTGTACAGTGGAACCTATTAGTACACTAGAGTGGAACCTATTAGTACACTAGGAGTGGAACCTATTAGTACACTAGGAGTGGAACCTATTAGCACACTAGAAGTGGAACCTATTAGTACACTAGGAGTGGAACCTATTAGTACACTAGGAGTGGAACCTATTAGTACACTAGTAGTGGAACCTTGGTACACGAGTAGTGGGACCTTGGTACACTAGGAGTGGAACCTTGGTACACTAGTAGTGGAACCTAGTTTGAGATATATGGCATAAAATATCGACACGACGAAAAATGGATTCACAAATACGATGTAATGCGATCCTTTGTTGACACGTTTCGCCTACATAAGTGGCCTTTGGCACGTTTCGCCTACATAAGTGGCCTTTGGCACGTTTCGCCTACATAAGTGGCCTTTGTTGAAACATTTCACCTACATAAGTGGCCTTTGTTAACACGTTTCACCTAAGTGGCCTTTGTTGACACGTTTCACCAACATAAGTGACCTTTGTTGACACGTTTCGCCTACATAAGTGGCCTTTGTTGACGTTTCACCTATATAAGTAGCCTTTGTTGACACGTTTCACCTACATAAGTGACCTTTATCAAGTCACAAAGAGATCTTGACAATTACGTTGAAATGCTGCCTGGTTTCTTGTTCAGTTTTTTTGCCAAGAATGTTGTTATATAGTGTGTCATAGACACAGGTGTGTCAGACACACAGGTGTATCACAGACACAGGTGTGTCAGACACACAGGTGTGCCAGACACACAGGTGTGCCAGACACAGGTGTGCCAGACACAGGAGTGCCAGACATACAGGTGTGCCACAAATACAGGTGTGTCACATGTATACAGGTATGCCACAGATACAGCTGGGTCACAGACACACAGCTGGGTCACAGACACACAGCTGGGTCACAGACACAGCTGGGTCACAGACACACAGCTGGGTCACAGACACACAGCTGGGTCACAGACACACAGCTGGGTCACAGACACACAGCTGGGTCACAGACACACAGCTGGGTCACAGACACACAGCTGGGTCACAGACACACAGCTGGGTCACAGACACACAGCTGGGTCACAGACACACAGCTGGGTCACAGACACACAGCTGGGTCACAGACACACAGCTGGGTCACAGACACACAGCTGGGTCACAGACACACAGCTGGGTCACAGACACAGCTGGGTCACAGACACAGTTGTCACAGACACACAGTTGTCACAGACACACAGCTGGGTCACAGACACACAGCTGGGTCACAGACACACAGCTGGGTCACAGACACACAGCTGGGTCACAGACACAGCTGGGTCACAGACACAGCTGGGTCACAGACACAGCTGGGTCACAGACACAGCTGGGTCACAGACACAGTTGTCACAGACACACAGTTGTCACAGACACACAGGTGTGCCAGACACACAGGTGTGCCAGACACACAGGTGTGCCAGACACACAGGTGTGCCAGACACACAGGTGTGATAGACACACAGGTGTGCCAGACACACAGGTGTGCCAGACACACAGGTGTGATAGACACACAGGTGTGCCAGACACACAGGTGTGCCAGACACACAGGTGTGCCAGACACAGGTGTGCCAGACACAGGTGTGCCAGACACACAGGAGTACCAGACATACAGGTGTGTCACATGCATAAAGGTATGCCACAGACACACAGCTGGGTCACACACACAGTTGGGTCACACACACAGTTGGGTCACAGACACAGGTGTATCACATGTATAAAGGTATGCCACAGACACACAGATGGGTCACATACACACAGCTGGGTCACAGACACAGCTGGATCAGACACAGCTGGGTCTCGGAGAGCTGGGCCACAGACAGCTGGGTCACAGACACAGCTGTCACAGACGGGTCACCGCATGCATCAATATACTATTCTGTATTTCTCAAAATCAGTGTCTGTGTGGGTAATTGCGTATATTCAGATCAATGTTTCTCTGTAGCCGAAGGGCGGCCGTAGCAAACTTTATCCCTAGATGCAAGCTCTTGTGCTGTGTAGCACAGAGCCTTGCTAGAGACGTGCTTGATATTCATCGAAGCTCTGTGTGCAAATTTCTGCGTAGCACAGAGCCTTGACAGACGTGCTTGATATCTGCTTTCTCTATATTCATCCAAGCGCTGTATGAACAAATTTCTAATGCTTGTTCATTTTCTTTTAAGGTGTTGACTAGCTCTGGAGACCATCATTCTGATGTTTTTTCCACCCTGTGTTAGGGTACCGTGTGTTAGGGTACCCTGTGTTAGGGTACCGTGTGTTAGAGTACCGTGTGTTAGGGTACCGTGTGTTAGGGTACCGTGTTAGGGTACCGTGTGTTAGGGTACCGTGTGTTCAGGTTTACCATGGAGTCCCGTGTTCCTAACTTTATGAAAAGTTTCTTTCATATTGATTAAAAGTATGACGGCGCATTCTTCAGTGGCACTAAAGAGGAGAGGATAGTTCAAACTGTGGGAAATGGGTAGGAGCCCTCACCTTCGTGTGTTAGTGTGACTTGTCGATGGTCCAAGTCGGACCGAAACGTCGACATACAGGTGGGTGATGGGAAGTAGATACCCTTTCACATATATCTTTGCGAGAGATGGGTAGTAGACTGTAAGCTTCTCGACTTCCTGTTCCTTCAGTATCTGACACACTGGATACACGTATCATTATATATATATGACGTACTTGCCAAGCATGGGCCAGTAGGCCTGCGCTGCAGTGCTCCATCTCATGTTCTTATATATACCCCTCCGAGGGGTATATATAAGTACTTTGTATCCTCTGCAAGACTTGATAAAGATCTTAACAGATCGGAAAGGGTTGCCCCAGTAATATCTTTTCTGCACAAGTAAGCATCGAGGAACCTGTCATGAAGGGAGTTTCTTTGTCCACCTGCTGGCTAAATCAGCTGACTAGATTAGTTGTTTCTATCAGCTGATCCATCATCGAATTGGTGTCAACACACGACCTGGACAGGTGTGTGTGTGTGTGTGTGTGTGTGTGTGTGTGTGTGTGTGTGTGTGTGTGAACATGTTACCATAACGACACTTAGGTAATATGTCAGATAATAATATGACAACAATAATAATAATAATATTTCTACAAGCTCATGATAAATT
Organism: Cherax destructor; assembly: GCA_009830355.1. Classification (NCBI taxonomy): domain Eukaryota; kingdom Metazoa; phylum Arthropoda; class Malacostraca; order Decapoda; family Parastacidae; genus Cherax; species Cherax destructor. The sequence continues at coordinate 28,024 of WNWK01005626.1, forward strand.
AGGTAAATTTTGTCCCCAGGATGCGACCCACAACAGTCGACTTCTACCCAGATACCTATTTTACTGCTAAGTGAACATGGACAGCAGGTGTCTTAAGGAAACACGCCCTAATGTTTCCACCCGTATCGGAGATCGAACCCCGAACCTCAATGTGTGAGATGAGTGTGCTAGTAACCCAGCTACGAGAGGGGAAACACTACAGGTGAGGGGAGGCACTACAGGTGAGCGAGGGGGCAGATTAAGCATCTGCAAGACCTGGGATGCACGTGGGAGGTTACCATGGCAACGCCGGCCACCCCAGTCAGCTGATTCATAATAACAACACTGTACCTTCATACCTTGATGAATTTAGTTTTCCTTCTCCCGACCCTGGACCGAACTTTGATTATTATTATTATTTATTATTATTGTCATTTTATTATCTATTATTGTCATTATTATTATTATTATTATTATTATTATTATTATTATTATTACTCCGAGGGTCCTGGATACTGATGAAGGTCTCTTGATCCAAACACCTGGAGCTACCTACCCTTCCTTTCCTTGGATCAAAGCTAATTACCATTCCTCATGCGCTGTATGACTCATACTACGAAAGCTCAGCACTTAACTATAAATAATAATATTAATAGTAATGGCAATAATAATAGTAATAACAATAATGGTAATAATAATAATAATATAAGCCAGTAATGATCGTCTATTTCATTCATTCCATCCCTTGTCTCCTCTCCATTACCTCCCTAACCTTAACTCCTATGCATTCATGCACCCCATTCCCTCACCTTCTCCTTCCTCTCACACTCTCCCTTCCTCTTCCTCTCCTCACCACCCTTACCTCTCCTCACCACATCTCCCTTTCCTCACTACCTCTCCTCTCCTCCCCACCTCTCCCTTCTTTTCCTCACTATCACTTCCTCTCACCACCTTTTTCTCTCCTCACCACCTCTTCCTCTCCTCACCACCTCTTCCTCTCCAACAAGGAGAGGAATTCCTAGCATTCCTAGTCTTGCCCTGAGCTGGGCTCACCTCTGCAAGAATTCTGCTTCACTCGCCCAGAATTCCAATTATTCTCGCTTGATCTGGTAACACTGAGTGCATTTACTCATGTTTAATGGCACTGCTCATTGCTGACGCTTGTTCTGGCAACACTCTTAATATGGGCCGATGGTTCTGGCAACACTCTTAATATGTTGTGAATCTTTTTTCTGGTAACACCGTTAAGTGATTCTTGTTCTGACAAAACTATAAATATATGACCTTTGTTTTGGCAACATCGTCAATATGAGGTGACATTTGTTCTGGTAACACCATTAATATGTAGTGACCTTTGTTCTGGCAACACCGTTAATATGAGGTGACCTTTGTTCTGGAAACACCGTTAATATGTGGTGACCTTTGTTCTGGCAACACAATCAATATGAGGTGACCTTTGCTCTGGCAACACCGTCAATATGAGGTGACCTCTGTTCTGGCAACACAGTTAATGAGATGACCTTTGTTCTGGCAACACCGTCAATATGAGGTGACTTTGTTCTGGCATCACCGTCAATATGAGGTGACTTTTGTTTTGGCAACACCGTTAATGTGACCTTTGTTCTGGCAACACCGTTAATATGAGGTGACCTTTGTCTTGGCAACACCGTTAATGTGATCTTTGTTTTGGCCACACCATCAATATGAGATGACCCTTGTTCTGGCAACACCGTTAATGAGGTGACCTTTGTCTTGATAACACCGTTAATGTGACCTTTGTTTTGGCAACATCGTCAATGAGGTGACCTTTGTTCTGGCAACACCGTTAATATAAGATGACCTTTGTTCTGGCAACAAAGGTCACCTGGTAACAGTGTTACCTCACAGCTGGTAACAGTGTTACCTCACAGCTGGTAACAGTGTTACCTCACAGCTGGTAACAGTGTTACCTCGTAGCTGGTAACAGTGTTACCTCGTAGCTGGTAACAGTGTTACCTCGTAGCTGGTAACAGTGTTACCTCGTAGCTGGTAACAGTGTTACCTCGTAGCTGGTAACAGTGTTACCTCGTAGCTGGTAACAGTGTTACCTCGTAGCTGGTAACAGTGTTACCTCGTAGCTGGTAACAGTGTTACCTCGTAGCTGGTAACAGTGTTACCTCGTAGCTGGTAACAGTGTTACCTCGTAGCTGGTAACAGTGTTACCTCGTAGCTGGTAACAGTGTTACCTCGTAGCTGGTAACAGTGTTACCTCGTAGCTGGTAACAGTGTTACCTCGTAGCTGGTAACAGTGTTACCTCGTAGCTGGTAACAGTGTTACCTCGTAGCTGGTAACAGTGTTACCTCGTAGCTGGTAACAGTGTTACCTCGTAGCTGGTAACAGTGTTACCTCGTAGCTGGTAACAGTGTTACCTCGTAGCTGGTAACAGTGTTACCTCGTAGCTGGTAACAGTGTTACCTCGTAGCTGGTAACAGTGTTACCTCGTAGCTGGTAACAGTGTTACCTCGTAGCTGGTAACAGTGTTACCTCGTAGCTGGTAACAGTGTTACCTCGTAGCTTACAGTGTACTGAGCGGTAACAGTTTTCCTCGTAGCTGGTAACAGTGTTACCTCGTAGCTGGTAACAGTGTTACCTCGTAGCTGGTAACAGTGTTACCTCGTAGCTGGTAACAGTGTTACCTCGTAGCTGGTAACAGTGTTACCTCGTAGCTGGTAAGAGTAACCTCGCAGCTGGTAAGTCTTTTCTTCAACGTTCTATTCCGTACAGCACAATGGAAACTTCTCTATCAACATTTTCTTTTATTAAGAAGAATCATGGTATAACTTAACAAATCTTTGAGGGCAATTGGGTGAGTACACACACACAGCCCCCACCCCATACTATGCTGTAGAATCCCACAGCACGCTGCCAAGCCCCCTACCCCCACAATGGTTGACACACTGGCTGAAGTGGCCAGAAGGGCTCATGGGAGCAGGGCAAAGCTACTGATTGTGGGTGACTTCAATCACAAAGAAATTGACTGGGAGAACTTGGAGGGCTAAGATGATGGAGGTGGTACTGGAAAACCTCATTTACCAACACGTAAGAGAGGAGAGGATGAACCAGCAAGACTGGACCTATTATTCACTTTGAGTAATGCAGATATTGGGGACATCACATATGAAAGACCCCTCGGGGCCAGTGATCACGTGGTTCTGAGCTTCGAATACATAGAGTTACAAGTGGAGAGGGAAGCAGGAAGGGCGGGATGAATGAAGCCAAACTACAAGAGAGGGGACTACACAGGCATGAAGAATTTCCTGCACGAGGTTCAGTAGGACAGAGCACTGGCAGGGAAGTCAGTAAATGAGATGATGGAATATGTGTAACAGTATGCAAGGAAGCTGAGAAGTTTGTACCCAAGGGTAACAGAAATAACGAGAAGGCCAGGATGAGCCTTTGGTTCACCCAAAGGTGTAGAGAGGCCAAAACCAAGTGTGCTAGAGAATGGAAGAAGTATAGAAACAAAGGACCCAGGAGAATAAGGAGAGCAGTCGTAGAGCCAGAAATGAATATGCACAGGTAAGAAGGGAGGCACAACGAAAATGACATAGCAGCGAAAGCCAAATCTGACCCAAAGCTGTACAACAACTTCGGGTCAAGGACCAGGTAATCAGACTGAGGAAGGAAGGAGGGAAGATCACAAGCAATGAGATTCAAAGAAGTGTTCACTGAGGGGACAGAAGAGATTCCAGAAAGACGGAGAGGTGGGGTACACCATCAAGTGTTGGACACAATACATTCAACCGAGGAAGAAGTGAGGAGGCTACTAAACGAGCTAGATACCTCAAAGGCGATGGGGGTCGGATAACACCTCTCCATGGGTCCTGAGAGAGGAAGCAGAAGCGCTATATGTACCACTAACAATCTTCAACACATCTATGGAAATGGGCGACTACTTGATGTATGGAAGAGAGCAAAGTGGTCCCAATTTTTTAAAAAAGGAGATATATACGAAGCATTAAACTACAGACCAGTGTCATTAACGTGTATACCATGCAAAGTCATGGGAAAGATTATCAGGAGAAGAGTGATGGAGCACCTAGTAAGGAATGAGCTTATCAACGACAACCAGCACGGTTTAAGGGACGGGAAATCCTGTATCACATCAATCCTACTGGATTCTATGACAGGGTCATAGAATCCAACAGTAACAGCAACAGTAACAGTAACAGCTGTTACTGGCCAACAGTAACAGCCTGGTTGATCAGACCCTGATCCACCATGAGGCCTGGTCACAGACCGGGCCGCGGGGGCGTTGGCCCCCGGAACCCTCTCCAGGTATACTCCAGGGTGACAGCAGTAAGACTGTAAGAAGGCGTTTGACACAGTTCCACACAAGAGATCAGTGCAAAGCTGGAGGACCAGGAAGGGATATCAGGGAAGGCACTGCAATGGATCAGGGAATACCTGTCGGGAAGACAACAGCGAGTCATGGTACGTGACGAGGTATCAGAGTAGACGCCTGTGACGAGCGGGGTTCCACAGGTCCTAGGACCGGTGCTATTTCTGATATATGTGAACGACATGACGGAAGGAATAGACTCAGAAATGTCCCTGTTTGCAGATGATGTGAAGCTAATTAGAAGAATTCAATCGGACGAGGACCAGGAAGAACTACAATGGGAGCTTGGCAAGCTGCAAGCCTGGTCCAGAAACTGGCTCCTGGAGTTCAACCCCACCAAGTGCAAAGTCATGAAGACTGGGGAAGGGCAAAGAAGACCGCATATGGAGTATAGTCTAGGGGGCCAGAGACTATAAACCTCACTCAAGGAAAAGGATCTTGGGGTGAGTATAACATCGGGCACATCTCCTGAGGAGCACATCAAGCAAATAACTGCTGCAGCATACGGGCGCCTAGCAAACCTAAGAACAGCATTCCGACATCTCAATAAGAAATCGTTCAGGACCCTGTACACTGTATTCATGGAGTAGGAAGAGTGACCTAGTAGCGACCAGCGAAGAGGCGGGGCCAGGAGCTGTGAATCGACCCCTGCAACCACAACTAGGTGAGTACACACACATGCATACACACACACACAGTAGCGGCCAGTGAAGAGGCGGGACCAAGAGCTATGACTCGACCCCTGCAACCACAACTAGGTGAGTACACACACATACACACGAAGAAAGGTTAAGGGAAATCGGCCTGACTACACTAGAGGACAGGAGGGTTAGGGGAGACATGATAACGACATATAAAATATTGCGAGGAATAGATAAGGTGGACAGACAAGATGTTCCAGAGAGGGGACACAGAAACAAGGGGTCACAATTGGAAGTTGAAGACTCCTATGAGTCATAGGGATGTTAGGAAGTATTTCTTCAGTCACAGAGTTGTCAGGAAGTGGAATAGCCTAGAAAGTGACGTAGTGGAGGTAGGAACCATACATAGTTTTAAGACGAGGTTTCATAAAGATCATGGAGCAGGGAGAGAGATGACCTAGTAGCAATCAGTGAAGAGGCGGGGCCAGGAGCTATGACTCGACCCCTGCAACAACAAATAGGTGAGTACACACACACACACACACTCACTATTCATACGTCATTAATACAGAAAATTTTAATTTCTTGTTGGATTTAAAATAATTGAAAATTTTGTTGAATGTAAAATGAAAAAAAAAATGTGCTGGCTTATGAAATATTATTTTGATGGATTTAATAAAAAAAATTGCTGAATATAAAATAAGTGTTGCAGTGACATCAATCACCCAGCAGTGACATCAATCACCCAGCAGTGACATCAATCACCCAGCAGTGACATCAATCACCCAGCAGTGACATCAATCACCCAGCAGTGACATCAATCACCCAGCAGTGACATCAATCACCCAGCAGTGACATCAATCACCCAGCAGTGACATCAATCACCCAGCAGTGACATCAATCACCCAGCAGTGACATCAATCACCCAGCAGTGACATCAATCACCCAGCAGTGACATCAATCACCCAGCAGTGACATCAATCACCCAGCAGTGACATCAATCACCCAGCAGTGACATCAATCACCCAGCAGTGACATCAATCATTCAGCAGTGACATCAATCATCCAGCAGTGACATCAATCATCCAGCAGTGACATCAATCATCCAGCAGTGACATCAATTATTCAGTAGTGACATAAATCATTCAGCAGTGACATAAATCATTCAGCAGTGACATAAATAATCCAGCAGACATAAATCATCCAGCAGTGACATAAATCATCCAGCAGTGACATAAATCATCCAGCAGTGACATAAATCATCCAGCAGTGACATAAATCATTCAGCAGTAACATAAATCATCCAGCAGACATAAATCATCCAGCAGTGACATAAATCATCCAGCAGTGACATAAATCATCCAGCAGTGACATAAATAATTCAGCAGTGACATAAATCATCCAGCAGTGACATAAATCATTCAGCAGTAACATAAATCATCCAGCAGTGACATAAATCATCCAACAGTGACATAAATAATCCAGCAGTGACATAAATAATCCAGCAATGACATAAATCATCCAGCAGTGACATCAATTATTCAGCAGTGACATAAATCATTCAGCAGTGACATAAATCATTCAGCAGTGACATAAATCATCCAGCAGTGACATAAATCATTCAGCAGTAACATAAATCATCCAGCAGTGACATAAATCATCCAACAGTGACATAATACCCAGCAGTGACATAATCACCAGCAGTGACATCAATCACCAGCAGTGACATCAATCATTCAGCAGTGACATCAATCATCCAGCAGTGACATAAATCATCCAGCAGTGACATCAATTATTCAGTAGTGACATAAATCATCCAGCAGTGACATAAATCATCCAGCAGTGACATAAATCATCCAGTGACAATCATTCAGCAGTGACATAAATCATCCAGCAGTGACATAAACATCCATAGTAACAAATGTCCGCTGCATAAACAACAGGATCAGCGTGCATAATATCCACAGTAAAAACATAGAGCAAAAGTGTCATTACCACCCAGGGTGAGTATGACCACATCCTCCAGAGTGAAATGACCCATCATGACCTCTCAGGGTGACTGATGACCCATCATACCCTCCAGGGTGAGTGATGACCCATCATGACCCTCCAGGGTAGTGATGACCCAATGACCCTCCAGGTGAGTATGAATCGGACCCCCAGGTGATGACCACACCCTCCAGGGTGAGTGATGACCCATCGTGACCTCCAGGGTGAGTGATGACCCATCTGACCCTCCAGGGTGAGTGATGACCCATCAGTGACCCTCCAGGGTGAGTGATGACCCATCTGACCCTCCAGGGTGAGTGATGACCCATCGACCCTCAGGGTGAGTGATGACCCATCATGACCCTCCAGGGTGAGTGATGACCCATCGTGACCCTCCAGGGTGAGTGATGACCCATCGTGACCCTCCAGGGTGAGTGATGACCCATCGTGACCCTCCAGGGTGAGTGATGACCCATCGTGACCCTCCAGGGTGAGTGATGACCCATCGTGACCCTCCAGGGTGAGTGATGACCCATCGTGACCCTCCAGGGTGAGTGATGACCCATCGTGACCCTCCAGGGTGAGCCATGACTCAGGTGAGTGATGACCCATCGTGACCCTCCAGGGTGAGTGATGACCCATCGTGACCCTCCAGGGTGAGTGATGACCCATCGTGACCCTCCAGGGTGAGTGATGACCCATCGTGACCCTCCAGGGTGAGTGATGACCCATCGTGACCCTCCAGGGTGAGTGATGACCCATCGTGACCCTCCAGGGTGAGTGATGACCCATCGTGACCCTCCAGGGTGAGTGATGACCCATCGTGACCCTCCAGGGTGAGTGATGACCCATCGTGACCCTCCAGGGTGAGTGATGACCCATCGTGACCCTCCAGGGTGAGTGATGACCCATCGTGACCCTCCAGGGTGAGTGATGACCCATCGTGACCCTCCAGGGTGAGTGATGACCCATCGTGACCCTCCAGGGTGAGTGATGACCCATCGTGACCCTCCAGGGTGAGTGATGACCCATCGTGACCCTCCAGGGTGAGTGATGACCCATCGTGACCCTCCAGGGTGAGTGATGACCCATCGTGACCCTCCCGGGTGAGTGATGACCCATCGTGACCCTCCAGGGTGAGTGATGACCCATCGTGACCCTCCAGGGTGAGTGATGACCCATCGTGACCCTCCAGGGTGAGTGATGACCCATCGTGACCCTCCAGGGTGAGTGATGACCCATCGTGACCCTCCAGGGTGAGTGATGACCCATCGTGACCCTCCAGGGTGAGTGAGACCACGACCTCAGGGGGTGAACCCACTCTCCAGGGTGAGTGATGACCCATCGTGACCCTCCAGGGTGAGTGATGACCCATCGTGACCCTCCAGGGTGAGTGATGACCCATCGTGACCCTCCAGGGTGAGTGATGACCCATCGTGACCTCCAGGGTGAGTGATGACCCATCGTGACCCTCCAGGGTGAGTGATGACCCATCGTGACCCTCCAGGGTGAGTGATGACCCATCGTGACCCTCCAGGGTGAGTGATGACCCATCGTGACCCTCCAGGGTGAGTGATGACCCATCGTGACCCTCCAGGGTGAGTGATGACCCATCGTGACCCTCCAGGGTGAGTGATGACCCATCGTGACCCTCCAGGGTGAGTGATGACCCATCGTGACCCTCCAGGGTGAGTGATGACCCATCGTGACCCTCCAGGGTGAGTGATGACCCATCGTGACCCTCCAGGGTGAGTGATGACCCATCGTGACCCTCCAGGGTGAGTGATGACCCATCGTGACCCTCCAGGGTGAGTAAACCATCGACCCTCCAGGTGGTGATGACCACGTGACCCTCCAGGGTGAGTGATGACCCATCGTGACCCTCCAGGGTGAGTGATGACCCATCGTGACCCTCCAGGGTGAGTGATGACCCATCATGACCCTCCAGGGTGAGTGATGACCCATCATGACCCTCCAGGGTGAGTGATGACCCATCATGACCCTCCAGGGTGAGTGATGACCCATCATGACCTTTCCGGGTGTGTTGACCCATCATGACCTTTCCGGGTGTGTTGACCCATCATGACCTTCCCGGGTGTGTGTTGACCCATCATGACCTTCCCGGGTGTGTTGACCCATCATGGCCCTCCCGGGTGTGTTGACCCATCATGACCCTCCTGGGTGTTGACCCATCATGACCCTCCCGGGTGTGTTGACCCATCATGACCCTCCCGGGTGTGTTGACCCATCATGATCCTCCCGGGTGTTGACCCAACATGACCGTCCCGGGTGAGTGTTGACCTATCATGACCTTCCCGGGTGAGGACCTATCATGAGCCTAACGAGAGTGTTGACCTATCTTGACCCTGGTGAGTGTTGACCTATCTTGACCCTGGTGAGTGTTGACCTATCTTGACTTGTGAGTGTTGACCTATCTTGACCAAGTGAAAACTTTTAAAGTGTTTCACTACTACCCATAAGGAGATAAATATTACGAATATTCACCTGGTAAAGATATTTAGGGTTTATATATATATATATATATATATATATATATATATATATATATATATATATATAAATTATATACTATTGTTAAATTCATGGAAAACAATCCAAAATGTAAATTTTCTTAAATGATAACGCGGCAGACTACCTCTTCGTAAGTCTTGGCAGCGACCATTCAGCGCTTAAAACACCTGGTATCAGCAGGTAGTGATTCAGAAGCAGCCAGTCACGATACAAAGGTCGGATGTCCGTCTCCCTGGCAACCAGCCCAGACGCAGCACGTTGCCATGCCGACTGCTGGTGATGTCATGGGGTCTCATGATCACGTCCTCAGCTGTGTGGTATACCTGAAAGTTACCTGAAGATAATTCCAAGGGTCACTGCCCCCGGTTGATGGCCTGATCAACCGGCCCTTTTTGCTGGTCGCACGCAGCCCAACATACGAATCACAATCCGGCTGATGAGGAAATTACTTGAGGAAGCTATTAAGTTCCATCATGAAGACATCCACGGGTTTGTCGGTAATTCCCCTTATGCATGAAGGATGGGTGTTGAAGTCTTGGTCCCTTACACTTACCGAGTTCTCTTGTGTACTTAAGGCATCCGTTTTTATTTGAAAGTATTTTGCACCGTTTACCGAGCCTCTTGCTATCGAATGATTTCGGTGTACAAATTTGGGACCAATCCCTCCAGTTTTCTATATGTAAATTACGATGCATCTTTCTCGATTATGTTCCAAAGAGTACGGTTTGAGGGAAATTTGGCCGAATCCTAGTCAGAGATGCGGGAACCATACAGGTAGAGAACAGTCTGAGGGACAACAGGACGTCTTCTGAAACCTAATGTGTTTTAGCAACAAAAAAATTTAAACCCATGAGAGGTGACCCAGCCGGAAGCACGATCAACAGCATTCTGGCAAGAGATTGCTACAAGGCGTCAGCACTTATATATTCTATAATAAAATCGTCAACGTAAAGAGACTACCAAATATTGGAAGGGAGAGATAAGGTCATTAATAGCAAACAGGAAGAGGGTAGTGCTAAGAATAAAGTCTTAAGGTACTCCCCTTCAACCTGGACAAAGTCAGGAGAAAAACTATTATTTACCTGAACATGAAGTGCCTCTCCAATAAGAAATAATTAAAAAAGGTGGTAGATTACCTTGGAGGATTGAGGAACGAACCTGGTCTGAGATGTTGTAACACCAATCAGTATCATAAGCTTCTTCGAGATTAAAATAAAAGACGTCTATAACAGACTGATATTAGCGAAGGCGTTGCAAACGTAGGTGTCCAAGCAGATTGAGGGGTCAATGGAAGAACGGCCCTTATGAAAGCCAAATTGAAGAGGGAAAAAAATTTCGGGTTTTCAAGTGCCATACGTTTGATAAACAATCGTTCCAGCACCTTGCAAAATGCACTAGTAAGAACAGTGAGTCTGTAGTAAGAAGTATCATGGCCTGAAGTAACTGGCTTACGTAAAGGTAAGACAATGGCTTTTTTTTACATTTAAGAGCAAGAAATCCTTGGGACCAAACGAAATTGATAAGATGTCAGAGGACGACGAGCGCCGTAGGATGTAAATATTGAAGCATACGAACACTGATGCCATCAGGCCCAGTTGTATGTGGATAGTGTTGATGTGAGTTCACGGAACGTATACGTAGGGCATGTTATAAGGGTTCCACAATGTTAGCAGTGAAATCTATAGTCGACACCCTCTCAGGTTTAAGGAAATGAGTGGAAGATATGTAACCACTGGGATACACGTACAAGGTGATGCCCAGTTGTCGTGAGCAACGTCAATAGAGTTTGTCACGCTACCGCCACCAACAGAAAAACGGAAGCAGGGTCTGAAGAGTCCTTGCCAGTCAACTTCCGTACCTTTTATTAGACTGCACACATAACAACAGTGACAGTGGACACGCAAGCATGTCAACAAATACGTTTTACCGCGTCGATAACACGACAGACAAACATTCTGTCTGTTTAAGCTAGGCACTAGTCCACAGTTCTGTTGTAACAGTAGCGGCCCCACGCAGAGCGTTGCAAAAGCACAGCGCGAGCACATTCTGACCACCAGGGAATACATCTCTGTTTTCTCGAAGTTTGTAGATGAATGGTTCAGAGAACCGACAAGTTGTTAAATTAGACACATATGCAACACTTGGGTATCTTTATTGAGGAAACGTTTCGCCACACAGTGGCTTCATCAGTCCAATACAAAGTAGAAAGGTGTAAGGAGAGGAGGAGTTTGAGGTTATCAGTCCCTCGGCCTGGAGTCGATGTGTTCAGTCCATCAATCTTGTTAGAAGTGTAGCACAAAGCCGTAGAGGTGGCTTATATGCTGTAATCAGGTGAGATGAAGCAGGAGGAGGCAGGTCATAGTGGTATCAACCACTAGTCGAAGTAAGTCCTTGTCCAAAGGTTTGGACAAATGTTGAAGAATCCCTTTGTATCAAGATCCCAAGAAGTTGCAGTGTCAGACAGGATGTAGATGAATGGTTCAGAGAACCGACAAGACTGATGAAGCCACTGTGTGGCGAAACGTTTCCTCAATAAAGATACCCAAGTGTTGCATATGTGTCTAATTTAACAACTTGTCGGTTCTCTGAACCATTCATCTACATCCTGTCTGACACTGCAACTTCTTGGGATCTTGATACAAAGGGATTCTTCAACATTTGTCCAAACCTTTGGACAAGGACTTACTTCGACTAGTGGTTGATACCACTATGACCTGCCTCCTCCTGCTTCATCTCACCTGATTACAGCATATAAGCCACCTCTACGGCTTTGTGCTACACTTCTAACAAGATTGATGGACTGAACACATCGACTCCAGGCCGAGGACTGATAACCTCAAACTCCTCCTCTCCTTACACCTTTCTACTTTGTATTGACTGATGAAGCCACTGTGTGGCGAAACGTTTCCTCAATAAAGATACCCAAGTGTTGCATATGTGTCTAATTTAACAACTTGTCGGTTCTCTGAACCATTCATCTACATCCTGTCTGACACTGCAACTTCTTGGGATCTTGATACAAAGGAATTCTTCAACATTTGTCCAAACCTTTGGACAAGGACTTACTTCGACTAGTGGTTGATACCACTATGACCTGCCTCCTCCTGCTTCATCTCACCTGATTACAGCATATAAGCCACCTCTACGGCTTTGTGCTACACTTCTAACAAGATTGATGGACTGAACACATCGACTCCAGGCCGAGGGACTGATAACCTCAAACTCCTCCTCTCCTTACACCTTTCTACTTTGTATTGGACTGATGAAGCCACTGTGTGGCGAAACGTTTCCTCAATAAAGATACCCAAGTGTTGCATATGTGTCTAATTTAACAACTTGTCGGTTCTCTGAACCATTCATCTACATCCTGTCTGACACTGCAACTTCTTGGGATCTTGATACAAAGGGATTCTTCAACATTTGTCCAAACCTTTGGACAAGGACTTACTTCGACTAGTGGTTGATACCACTATGACCTGCCTCCTCCTGCTTCATCTCACCTGATTACAGCATATAAGCCACCTCTACGGCTTTGTGCTACACTTCTAACAAGATTGATGGACTGAACACATCGACTCCAGGCCGAGGGACTGATAACCTCAAACTCCTCCTCTCCTTACACCTTTCTACTTTGTATTGGACTGATGAAGCCACTGTGTGGCGAAACGTTTCCTCAATAAAGATACCCAAGTGTTGCATATGTGTCTAATTTAACAACTTCTCGAAGTTTGGAGGACTGCAATCGATGCCTTCAGAGGATTCCAATCATTGCTGCAGCAGAGACATTATTATGATTATTATTATTATTATTATTATCAAAACGAATGCAGCAGGAACAGAGGTGGAAAAAAGTTTAAAAAACTCGTCTGAAGAGGACGAAGTAGGAGGACCATCGGGAAAAAAAAAAGGCATGGCCTGTATACAGAGGTGGTAAAAAGTTTCAAATACTCGTCTGAAGAGGACGAAGTAGGACGACCATCAGGAAAAAAGAGGCATGGCCTCTATACAGAGGTGGTAAAAAGTTTCAAAAACTCGTCTGAAGAGGACGTAGGAGGACCATCAGGGAAAAAAAAAAGAGGCATGGCCTGTATAGTGTCCAATATACCCGCTCAAACTGCCACTGTTAGTGACGAGAGGAAGGTCAAGTGTAAGACTAAGAAGCGGACAATAATCAAAGTCCAGCACTATACAAGAGTATATAGAGGGGGAAACTTACGTGCCTCTTAATAAACATTTACCTTGTTCAGTATTGACACTGAAATGGACAACTTAAATAAACACAAAGTATTACGGCTGAACATTGGACCAATGTTTCAATTCCTTGATTATTATAATCATGGGGGAGCGCTAAACCAGTAAGGATCATACAGCGCCCGAGGGGGATGGAAGGTATTCAGGCTCAATTCAGGGAACTGGAGCACAAATCCAATTCTCTAGATCAAGAGCCCCTCACTAGTGTCAAGGAACCTCCCTTGAGGGGTCCAATTCCTTGAATCAAGCCTGAATGCCTTCCATTCCCAGAGGTACTGTATGACCCCTATGGGTTTAGTGCTTTCCCAGGCAATATTAACAGCAATTGCAACCTACTTCACAACAGAGTTTTTCATTTCTTAAGCTTGGCCCAAAATTTGTTTCATGTCTCTGGTATAAAACGGATGGTGACAACTTCACCAGATCAGGTGAGAAATCCTGATATCTTTTGTTTTAACAAGCTATTGTTGACATCCTTCCAAAATCAGGTGAGAAATCCTGATGGCTCTTATGTTAACAAGCTGTTGCAGACAGCCTTCCCAGATCAGGTGAGAAAGCCTGATGTCGCGTATGTTAAACATCTGTCAATATCTTTCCCAGATTCAGCAGACAAAAACCTGATGGAAAGAATTCAAGAGTTAACATTTTAGTTCTCTTTAACACAGTTTAACTTCACCTACTGCTCAAAAACTAGCAAGCCTGCTGGTATCTAATTTAAATAAGTTTAAATCCTTTAATAAGGGTAATTAGGCTAGATAACTTTTGAAGTACCATGGATGAACTGGTCCATTTATAGCTTTAATTAGGGTTACCTAATTAAAGCTATAAATACGTCCATACGTCCTGTTTTGACCGGGATTGTCCTGGTTTGAAAGCCTTGTCCCGAAATCTCGGTCAGTTTGGCATTTTGTCCTGGACAGAAACATCGCTGATGAACAATGTATGGTCTCTGGAAAGAGGTAGAATGACTGGGTCTACAGTAAAAGGGCTAATGTACTGCAAACTAACCATAGTGTTAAGTTGCAGCGAGTTCCATGAGAAAACAAAAATAATAAACCATTACTAAGGAAGGTTTATTCTAGTAAAAAAATAAGGTAAAATGATTATAACCATAACCATAATTTTTAAAGAGGTGGAGGGGTAAGCCAGTGTAAGGCCTCGGTCAGATGACCAAAAGCTCCAGCTGTGGGTCATCATATGTCTAAGACCCGAGTCAGGAAATACTTGTCCTGTTTCCTGACAAACCTTACCTAACCTAGTGAAAAAATGCGAATGATTCTTCAGAGTAATTCCACACTTTATGCGTTTATGTTCGTTTACATTCTGTAGTCCTTAATTAAGAAACTGACACATTTTAGCCCTTATTTAAGTCATACCAAGAATTAAGGAAAGATCCTAGACTTCATATTACGAAATCAGACAAAGTAAATACGATAGTAATTATGGACAAGGTAAATTATAGGGGGAAATGAACATATTAGGGTAACTTAAGTGCCCCTTAAGCCTGGGTAAGTAGGTGAAAATACGATTTATTTTAAGCAATAGAAAGTGTTCAACCCTTGCTAACAGCGCCTGGGGAATGGGGGACATTCATTCAGGTTTGATCCAAGGAAGAGAACAAGTCCAGTCCCTTAAATTAAAAGTTCTTGACCAGAATCAAGGCACCTTGAGGGGCCCAACGCAGTTCCAACATTCTTAAATAATTCTACCAAAAAACGTGGCTAAAAAAAAATTTAAATGCATAAAAATCACTTGGTTAACGTAACTCATTGGAATACTATGCACGTACCTTAAAAAAAAATTGCACCACAGGGGTGGAAATTGAGGAAATAGAGCAACACGCAACCTGCAGGTTTACACTGCACTGCAACACTGTGGCTAGCGCGCGCGCGCGCACACATCCAACCTTCCCGCCATTTCACGTTTTCGGTTCTTTAATTAATTACCCCGCCATTAACTAAATTAATGTCTTCTTTCTCGATATTCCCCTGCACTTTATTCATTACTATTTAGAGAATCAAAATAAATGTGATTTGTGCATTTTAGAGATCCTGGAAGAGCTAATAAATAAATAAGCGCTTTCCCTGCTGCTTCAAGAATCGCAATATGTCTACACAAACATTTATTTCAGGGCAAAAACTTTATTTTAAGACGTTTCACTTATAATGGGGCTTTATCAAGTACATGATAAAGCTCCAGTATGAGTGAAACGTTGTATAATAAGTGTTTTTTCCTTCCAAAAATGTCATTAAAATTACCACATGTCGATATATTGCAGTCTATTAGAGCGATTCCATGGAATAAAATAAATATTATTTGGAAGTTAAAATTTCACAACAACATGGACATTCACCCAGAGGCATATGTCTCTCAGTGTATAGAATTATTTTTTTGACTGGTGGCGAAAAAGTTATGAACTTTGAATCCTAGTGACCAGCATAAAATTTCCTGATCCTCGCAACTATAACTCCGTTGCATGACCCTAATGGGTTTAGCGCTTCTTGTTCTGATTATAATAATAATCGTGACTATAAACTAGTATTTTTCTTTTTTTTTCAGAAAATATAGAATATAGCAATGTTTTGTGTTGTTCATTTTATATATTGTGGCACATTTATTGGAAAATTTATTGAGTAAAATTATTACTGCATCTTAACCATCGTCTCTCAATTTCATTATCTTGAAAAAAATATATATTACAATCGCTGCGCTATCCCAGAAAGGTATCCCTGCATCTCGTAAGCCCAGCCACCTCTACATTAATTCATGCAAAAGGAATAGTGCAGTGTGGTCATACAATTTTAAGGCGGTAGAATATACAAAATATATGTGTTGTATGTACATAAAAATATTTTTGCTTTTTGTAAAGCCAAGACAATAGTGCATAAGTATTCATAATAAATCTAATGATATTATTGGCTTGAAAGAAGTATAAATAATGGAAATCCCAATTTTATTCACGCCTAAGCTCTATGGGCTTAGTCGTACCTGTTCTTAAAACTGTGTATAGAGTCTGCCTCCGCCACTTCATCGAGATCATTTCATATCCCGAAAACTCTGAGACTGGAGAGAGATTTATTTCCTGACATTTTTGTATCTGTTCTGTCTTTGACTTCTAGATGTATCCCCGAGTACTTCTTTCTCTCCTCTCAAACACTCTATCCCTGTCACTTCCTCTGAGTAATTTATACGTTGTTATCATGTCTTCCCTGGCTCTTCTGTCCTCCAATGACTTTAGACTCAATTCTGTTAGTCTGTCCATGTAGGTCATACCCCTTAGCTCTGGGACAAGCCTTGCTGCATACTTCTCCACTTTCTCCAGTTTCTTAAGATGCTTTTCATGTGTGGGCTCCACACTGGTGCTGCACACTCCAAGATGAGTCAGACATGTTGCATACAGGGGCCAGAATGGTTCTCGTCGAGATTCCTGAAGGTTGCTCTTAGGTTTGCCTAACGAGCATTGGCCACAGAGGTTATTCGGCTGTTGTGAGCCTCTGGCGATATACCAGGAACTATAATCCTGGTATATCCTGGTTCTCCTTGGGTGAAATCTGTAACCTCTGTCCTCCTAGCCTATACCCCGTGTCCAGTCTTCTTGTCCCTTCCCCAGTCTTCATTACGCTACATTTACTGGGGTTGAAGTCAAGCAACCATTATCTGACCTCTCTTGCAGTTTGTCCAGATCTACTTAGAACCTTTCCTTGCCCTCATCTGTTTATTCTCCTCAGTTTTACATTATTTGTATCTGGTTTATGTGAATGTCATTCACATAAACCAGAAACAGTACTGGTTCTAATGTGTATTGTTATATATACTGTTCGTGTATATGTATATGCAAAAGCATATATACGTATATATACATGTACGTATATACATGTATATATACATGCATATATATATATATATATATATATATATATATATATATATATATATATATATATATATATATATATATATGCATGTATATATATACATGTATATATACATGTACGTATATATGCTTTTTGCATATACATGCATATATGTATGCATAAATTTACATATAAAGTATATGTGTGTGCACATATGCATGCTTGTTCGTATGGTAGAATAAGACATTATTGAAATAAATAAGAAAACTTTGGAGAAGGAAAAAGAACAAAATGCAGCTCAAAATATACCACCTTTGTATTAACAAAGTTAAGCATCAGACATGGTTGCTTGACCACCCACATCTTACAACTGTGTAGCAGAGGTGTGAGCAAAGCTCACACCTCTGCTACACAACTGTCCTCAAAGATTTGTTAAGTTATACCATGAATTAAGGATCCTGGACTTCACCTTACGAAACAGACAAAGCAAATGCGATAGTAATTATGGACAAGGTAGATTATAGTGGAAAAATGAACATGTTAAAAGAAGACGGGGGGGTGGGGGGACTTACGTGTCTTAAAGCTGCCGTAGCTACTGAACTCATCGTGAGGTGCTTGACAATATCCTCATGGCCTTATCGAAGTCTACAAAATTAGTTTAGCTCTTCTCTACAGGGAAGGAATGCTAAACCACTCATCCCTCTACGTGACCCCCATCCCAAACTGATGATTAAATATGACACCCCCTTACTCCTCCTCCTAAGTTTATTCTGGTACATGCACACATAAATACAGTTATATAAATTATCATACATAGCAGCATATGTGTATACTACCTAGGATAACCCCTAAAAAGTGATTTATTTCCATTGGGGTCCTAGGTTACCCACACTCGACTTTCAATATTTCACCTTCAATCGCTCCTCTCCCTCTACCCTCACCCTCTCTGCTTTGTCATTATTCTTATTATGTCATACTAAAAAAACTACCCACGTCTCCTTACTCACCCTCACAAATTTTATTATCCAACCTAACCTAACCTAACCTAACTTAACCAAGGTATGAAAACTATCTTGTGTACTCAGCAAGTTAGGCTTATTTAGGCACAGGTACACGTAAGTGCAATTATCATACATATTGTGTAAAATATCCAGGATAACACCCAAAAAAATCAGACTTATTTCCATTGGGGTTGTGTATGCGAGGGAAGGGGTTAAGGCTCGGCTCCTGGACCCCTCCTCGTAGACTACTTTGATCGGAATCACTGATTTCCGTCCTCGTGGTCCTTATCTACTCTTGCAGCTGTGTATTGAGTGATAAAGTGTCAGTAAACACCATCCTGTGTGAAGAGTGCATTAGGTAAACAGTTCTTGCTTTAACCGTGTAATTATTAGTATTATTAGATTCATTGGGGAAGTGAAATGAAATCAGGTTCGATCCAAGAAAGGGAAGGCCGGATCTAATTCCTTAGATCAAGAGCCCTTCATCGGCATTAAGGGCTATATAACAGTTGTGGTTTAGCGCTTCTTTTGATTATAATAATAATAATAATCGGCATTAAGATGTGGTAAGGGATTCTTGATCTAATTCTAAGGAATTGAACCTGAGCTCCAATTCCTTATTGTGTGTCTGTGTGTCTGAACTCCAATTCCTTGGATTAAGCCTCAGTACCTTACATTCTCCCAAGCGCCGTATGATTCTTGCGGGTTTAGCGCTTCCCAATGATTGTAACCACAATAATAATACATAACATAATCTAATTTTATAAATACATTACAGATAATCTCGGTAAGAATTATTTAAGTTTCATACATGTTTATTTTGTTATAATGATCTTGAAGACACGTGTGTAGTGGTCACACATTTATATTAAATTATGTAGATTTAACCTAGAATAAACCAATAGAACCAAATAATGTGAAATATTTCCGGTGGGCTTTCGAAATTTCGACGGAGTTTGCACAATGGTTGTGGAATAATGTACATTAATTTATAGATATTAATGCATATGTTTTATGGCTGTACAGGGAAGAATGGCGGATCTGGGGTTTTATAAATAATTAAGATAATACAATAGCGAGGACGTCAGCCCTGTGAACGATTACCAGTGTTGTCTAACTTCCATTTTTCTCCCAGATTTTTGTGTTTTGGGTTCATGGTTTACACGTATTTATACCTTCTCGATGGCAGGCAGTATGCCTCGGTAGCTGACATTATATACACATGCTCTCAAAAACCACATCACGAGTCAAATTAAACCCATTATTATGTGAATTACATTGATGAGGATAATGCTGAGAAATATTAGTGTCAGCCTCTGGCATCTGCTACTCATGCTTCTTTTGTTCCTATTTTTATCGAGAATATTGTCAGTCACCATTATTCACATACAGAAGGCTTGCGTGATGTGATTTACAAACCTTGATAAACACATTTGGCAGGATTTTATATAAATTAAAACTGCGACATATTGAAGGAGAAATATTTGCATTATTTTAAAAGACTTTATTCTGTATCTCTACATTCAGTATAATCATATATATTTACGTTATTTTAATTGATATAATGCTCTGTATACTTTAATTGTGTAAGTGTCTTTGAATAATGCATGTAATTATTGTGTACGGAAGGCAGATAAAAGGGTAAAGGAGAATTCTAGAGAGACCAGACATTACTGGAACATCTACCATCCGCTTAAGAAGCTGTCTGAGAGGTCAGTAGTATTTTCATGAATCATTCGCTTATTATGGGTAACAGGTGCGGCTAACTGTTCCTTCTCCCTATATATAGTAGCTGTAAGCCACACCGAAGGGGTTTTGAGCTTATAGGCTCAGTACTTTTCGTAATAATAGTAAAACAAAAATCGCCCTATCCAATAACCAAGGCCAGGTGCAAGCTACCTATTTGAGTCAGAATGTTCCTCTATGTTCACTACCCGTCACTTCCCTCATTATTTTCATCCCCGCGGCTTCAGCACCCACTGATTTTTCTTATGCTATTGTTTAAGACCTAGCTGAGGCTATACTGGTAGTGTAGAGCAGTAAATGAGTGATATAGATGGTTGAGATGATGGTGTGGAAGTGTGTGGCAAGGGGCTCCCACTAGCAGCGTCCACTTTATTTCTTCAGTTTTACTTCAATTTAACAAGCAGGGAGATAACAGCTGTTGCTCCTGGCTACCCTAGAGCAAGCCTCATAAAAGTCTACAATGAACCCTCCAGCTGACGAGCCAGTAAACACCTTAATAACCACCTTACTAACATGCAGAAATATCCTTTAATAATTATGCACCACTTAAAACGCGATGAAATATATATCTTGAGAATGCCCACTTGATCACGTACCTACCATTTGTACCTTTATTGTATAGCAACATTCAGGGCCGGCATATAGCACTTGTATTTTCTTCACAACTCGCTGGTATTGTTATAAAATGTTATATAAATAAGTTATGAGGGTGGGAACATTCCCAGTGAGAAAGGTCAATGCCACCACCATTAGCAGAGCCACTCATACATTACCTCACTTATACCTCGCCGCCTTTTTTTTCATTTCCTTCAAATACCATTAAGTTGTAGGTGTAATACAGCGGTGTGTGATCCTTGTGGGTTTAACGCT
The DNA here is from genome assembly GCA_009830355.1 of Cherax destructor. Classification (NCBI taxonomy): domain Eukaryota; kingdom Metazoa; phylum Arthropoda; class Malacostraca; order Decapoda; family Parastacidae; genus Cherax; species Cherax destructor. The sequence goes on from WNWK01005626.1 coordinate 49,269, forward strand.
TAATTGTGATTATAATAATAATGTAGGTGTAATCGATGTGAAAATAGTTTACTAGGCCAGCGTATCCACATGGTCTCTTTTTTCCCCTTCGAATACCATAAGGTTGCACGTGTAATTAATAGTTCAATAGGCCAGCGTAACCACCTGGCCTATGAACTAATGTACTGAATTATATGAGTGTAAGTCACTTAAACCTTTTTAAGTAACTAGGAATTTTACTTATATGTTATTATGTAAGACATTTATAATTACGCTTGTATAAATTGTATCTAAATAAACTTACTAACTTCAAATACACAACTATTAATAAAATTTATTGTATATATATATATATATATATATATATATATATATATATATATATATATATATATATATATATATATATATAAGTTACAAACAAGTAACGCAACAATGGAAATTAAGCTATATGGGAATGGAAAACACTAGATCAAGGCCTTTCACACTTTCGTGCTTCGTCAGGAGCTGTGCGGTGTTGCAAGACTCACAACAGGTGGGTTGAGGGGAAAGATTCTCTTTGATGTAGGGAAGGGTGTCCAAGGCATAGCCAGTCTTACCTTTCCATGCAAACCTTGAAGGGTCCCATACCCTACAAGGGAATCCAGGGACAGTGTGTGTGTGTGTGTACATTCTCTCTCTCTCGCGCACAATATAGGCCATGCATCAGACACATTTCCTTATCTCTCAGAGAATCTTTCCCTTCAACTTACCTGTTGCAGGTCTTGCAGTATTGCGTAGCTCCTGATGAAGCATAGAAGTGTGAGGGGCCTTGAGCTAGTGTTTTTTTCTCATTCATTCATTCATTCATTCTCACTCACATTCACACAGCTCCTGGCCCTGCCAGGAGCTGAGTCTCGACCCCTGCAACCACAAATATGTGAGTACAAATACGTGAATACACATATACATGATAATGACATACAAAATACTGCGAGGAATAGATAATGTGGACAGAGACAGGATGTTCCAGAGATGGGACACAGCCACAATGGGTCACAATTGGAAGTTGAAGACGCAGATGGGTCAAAGGGATGTTAGGAAGTATTTCTTCAGTCATAAAGTTGTCAGGAAGTGGAATAGTCTAGCAAGTGATGTAGTGTAGGCAGGAACCATACATAGCTTTAAGACGAGGTATGATAAAGCTCATGCAGCAGGGAGAGAGAGGACCTAGTAGCGGTCAATGAAGAGGCGGGGCCAGGAGCTAAGTCTCGACCCCTTCAACCACAATTAGGTGAGTACACACATACGAGGTATGATAAAGCTCATGGAGCAGGGAGAGGCGGGGCCAGGAGCTATGACTCGACCCCTGCAACCACAACTAGGTGAACTAGGTGAGTACATATACACACACATATACACACACATATACACACATATACATATACACACACATACACAGGAGCTGCGTCTCGACCCCTGCAACCACAATTAGGTGAGTTAGGTGAGTACTGGAGCTATGTCTCGACCCCTGCAATCACAACTAGGTGAGTACATACACATACACACACACATACACACACATACACACACATACACACACATACACACACATACACACACACACACACACACAGACACACACAGGAGCTATGACTCGACCCCTGCAACCACAGATAGGTGAGTACACACACACGCACATACACACACACACGCACATACACACACACACGCGCATATACAACAGGCATAGTGTCAAATCGACATGTGCCCAGGACAAAATGGTAACTAACTAACAACAGGCAACAGGCCTAGTGTCAAATTGACATGTGCCTAGGACAAAATGGTAACTAACACACATACATACACTCACACACACACTGGCCTCGGGGCCAGGAGCTATGAATCGACCCCTGCAACCACAACTAGGTGAGTACACACATGCAGCACTAGTTTGGAACCCACACCTAGCCAAGCACATAAAGAAACTAGAGAAAGTGCAAAGGTTTGCAACAAGACTAGTCCCGGAGCTAAGGGGCATGTCCTACGAGGAGAGGTTAAGGGAAATCGACCTGGCGACACTGGAGGACAGGAGAGATAGGGGGTACATGTTAACAACATATAAGATACTGAGAGGAATTGACAAGGTGGACAGAGACAGAATGTTTCAAAGATGGGACACAGCAACAAGGGGTCACAGTTGGAAGTTGAAGACTCAGATGAATCACAGGGATGTTAGGAAGTATTTCTTCAGTCAGAGTGGTCAGGAAGTGGAATAGCTTTGGAAGTGATGTAGTGGAGGCAGGATCCATTCATAGCTTCAAGAAGAGGTATGATAAAGCTCATGGTGCAGGGAGAGTGACCCAGTATCGGCCAGTGAAGAGGCGGGGCCAGGAGCTATTACTCGACCCCTGCAACCACAACTAGGTGAGTACACACACACACCTAACTAACACCTACCTACCTACCTACCTACCTGGTCAAGTACTTCAAGAAATTAGAGAAAGTGAAGTGGTTTGCAACAAGGCTAGTCCCGGAGCTAAGGGAATGTTCCAGAGATGGGACACAGAAACAAGGGGTCATAATTTTAAGTTGAAGACTCAAATGAGTGAAAGGGATGTTAGGAAGTATTTCTTCAGTCATAGAGTTGTCAGGAATTGGAATAGTCTCGAAAGTGATGTAGTGGAGGCAGGAATCATACATAGTTTTAAGAAGAGGTATGAAGACCTAATAGTGATCAGCAAAGAGGTGGGGGCCAGGAGCTATGACTCAACCCCTGCAATCACAATTAGGTGACTACACACATGGAAAAATATCACTGTAAAACTAGACATTTTCACTGTGATATGCTTTTTTTTATATTTGTAATTATGCATTTTATTGTGATTTCTTAAATATGTATATTATGTATATATATATATATATACGTATATGTATTTTTTTTTTTTTTTTTTAACACATCGGCCGATTCCCACCAAGGCAGGGTGGCCCGATAAAGAAAAACTTTCATCATCATTCACTCCATCACTGTCTTGCCAGAAGGGTGCTTTACACTACAGTTATAAAACTGCAACATTAACACCCCTCCTTCAGAGTGCCGGCACTGTACTTCCCATCTCCAGAACTCAAGTCCGGCCTGCCGGTTTCCCTGAATCCCTTCATAAATGTTACTTTGCTCACACTCCAACAGCACGTCAAGTATTAAAAACCATATGCCTCCATTCACTCCTATCAAATACGCTCACACATGCTTGCTGGAAGTCCAAGCCCTCGCACACAAAACTTCCTTTACCCCCTCCCTCCAACCTTTCCTAGGCCGACCCCTACCCCGCCTTCCCTCCACTACAGATTTATACACTCTCGAAGTCACTCTATCTCGTTCCATTCTCTCTACATGTCCAAACCACCTCAACAACCCCTCCTCAGCTCTCTGGACAATCGTTTTGGTAATCCGCACCTCCTCCTAATTTCCAAACTCCGAATTCTCTGCATTATATTCACACCACACATTGACCTCAGACATGACATCTCCACTGCCTCCAGCCTTCTCCTCGTTGCAACATTCATCACCCATGCTTCACACCCATATAAGAGCGTTGGTATAACTATACTCTCATACATTCCCTCTTTACTTCCATGGACAAGGTTCTTTGTCTCCACAGACTCCGAAGTGCTCCACTCACCCTTTTCCCCTCATCAATTCTATGATTCACCTCATCCTTCATAGACCCATCCGCCGACATGTCCACTCCCAAATATCTGAATACATTCACCTCCTCCATACTCTCTCCCTCCAATCTGATATCCAATCTTTCGTCACCTATTCTTTTTGTTATCCTCATCACCTTACTCTTTCCTATATTCACTTTCAATTTTATTCTTTTACACACCCTACCAAATTCATCCACCAACCTCTGCAGCTTCTCTTCAGAATCTCCCAAAAGCACAGTGTCATCAGCAAAAAGCAACTGTGACAACTCCCACTTTGTATTTGCTTCTTTATCTTTTAGCCCAACACCTCTTGCCAAGACCCTCGCATTCACTTCTCTTACAACCCCATCTATAAATATATTGAACAACCACGGTGACATCACACATCCTTGTCTAAGGCCCACTTTTACTGGGAAATAGTCCCCTTCCCTCCTACACACTCTAACCTGAGCCTCACTATCCTCATAAAAACTCTTCACTGCTTTCAGTAACCTTCCTCCTATTCCATACACCTGCAACATCTGCCACATTGCCCCCTATCTACCCTCTCATACGCCTTTTCCAAATCCATAAATGCCACAAAAACATCTTGACCCTTATCCAAATACTGTTCACCTATATGTTTCACTGTAAACACTTGGTCTACACACCCCCTACCTTTCCTAAAGCCCCCTTGTTCATCTGCTATCCTGCTTTCTGTTTTATTCTTAATTCTTTCAATAATAACTCTACCATACACTTTACCAGGTACACTCAACAGACTTATTCCCCTATAATTTTTGCACTCTCTTTTGTCCCCTTTGCCTTTATACAAAGGAACAATACACGCTCTCTGCCAATCCCTAGGTACCTTACCCTCTTCCATACATTTATTAAATAATAGCACCAACCACTCCAAAATTATATCCCCACCTGCTTTTAACATTTCTATCTTTATCCCATCAATCCCAGCTGCCTTACCCCCTTTCATTCTACCCACTGCCTCACGAACTTCCCTACACCCACAACTGGCTCTTCCACACTCCTACAAGATGTTATTCCTCCTTGCCCTACACACGAAATCACAGCTTCCCTGTCTTCATCAACATTTAACAAATCCTCAAGATATTCTCTCCATCTTCCCGATACCTCTAACTCTCCATTTAATAACTCTCCTCTCCTATTTTTAACTGTCAAATCCATTTGTTCTCTAGGCTTCCTCAACTTATTAATCTCATTCCAAAACTTTTTCTTATTTTCAACAAAATTTGCTGATAACATCTCACCCACTCTCTCATCTGCTCTCTTTTTACATTGCTTCACCACTCTTTTAACCTCTCTTTTTCTCTCCATATACTCTTCCCTCCTTGCATCACTTCTACTTTGTAAAAACCTCTCATATGCTAACTTTTTCTCCCTTACTACTCTCTTTACATCATCATTCCACCAATCGCTCCTCTTCCCTCCCGCACCCACTCGCCTGTAACCACAAACTTCTGCTGAACACTCTAACACTACATTTTTAAATCTACCCCATACATTTTCGACCCCATTGCCTACACTCTCACTAGCCCATCTATCCTCCAATAGTTGTTTATATCTTACCCTAACTGCCTCCTCTTTTAGTTTATAAACCTTCACCTCTCTTTTACTTACTGATTCTATTTTCCTTGTATCCCATCTACCTTTTACTCCCACTGTAGCTATAACTAAAAAGTGATCTGATATATCTGTAGCCCCTCTATAAACATGTACATCCTGAAGTCTACTCAACAGTCTTTTATCTACCAATACATAGTCCAACAAACTACTGTCATTACGCCCTACATCATATCTTGTATACTTATTTATCCTCTTTTTCTTAAAATATGTATTACCTATAACTAAACCCCTTTCTATACAAAGTTCAATCAAAGGGCTCCCATTATCATTTACACCTGGCACCCCAAACTTACCTACTACACCCTCTCTGCATGTTTCTCCCACTTTAGCATTTAGGTCCCCTACCACAATTACTCTCTCATTTGGTTCAAAAGTTCCTATACATTCGCTTAACATCTCCCAAAATCTCTCTCTCTCCTCTACACTCCTCTCTTCTCCAGGTGCATACAGGCTTATTATGACCCACTTTTCGCATCCGACCCTTATTTTAATCCACATAATCCTTGAATTTACACATTTATATTCCCTCTTTTCCTTCCATAACTGATCCTTCAACATTATTGCTACCCCTTCCTTAGCTCTAACTCTCTCAGATACTCCTGACTTAATCCCATTTATTTCTCCCCACTGAAACTCGCCTACCCCTTCAGCTTTGTTTCGCTTAGGGCCAGGACATCCAACTTCTTTTCATTCATAACATCGGCAATCATCTCTTTCTTATCATCCGCACTACATCCACGCACATTCAGACAACCCAATTTTATAAAGTTTTTCTTCTTCTCGTTTTTAGTAGATTTGTACAGGAGAAGGGGTTACTAGCCCATTGCTCCCGGCATCTTAGTCGCCTCATACGACACGCATGGCTTACGGAGGAAAGATTCTTTTCCACTTCCCCATGGACAATAGAGAAAATAAAAAGAACAAGAGCTATTAAGAAAAGAAGAAAAACCTAGATGTGTGTATGTATATATATGCATGTGTATGCCAGTGTAGTGTGACCTAAAGTGTAAGTAGAAGTAGCTAGATATACCTGTTATCCAGCGTGTTTATGAGACAGAAAAAGACACCAGCAATCCTACCATCATGTAAAACAGTTTCAGGTTTCTGTTTCACAGTCACCTGGCAGGACGGTAGTACCTCCTGGGTGGTTGCTGTCTACCATATATATATATATATATATATGTATATATATATATATATATATATATATATATATATATATATATATATATATATATATATATATATATATATATATATATATATATATATATATATATATTACGTACGTACAGTGGTACCTCTACTTATGAGCAGCTCAAAACTTGAACAATTATGTAAGTGTATTTTTGTAAGTGTATTTTTGGGGTCTGAAATGGATTAACCTAATTTTCATTAAATTCCTTCGGTATTTATATATATATACAGTTGTACCTCGAGTTACGATATTTTTTCGTTCGAGAATGCTGTTCAAGTGCCATTACCAAACGAATTTATCCCCATAAGGAATAATGTAAAATACACTAGTCCTTTTACACCTCCAAAAATATACTTACAAAAGCATTTAAAAAAATAAACTTACATAAAAGGGCGATTTTGGGGACCATCGTAACTCGAGGTACCACTGTATATATATAGTATACAGTGGACCCCCGAGTAACAAAAAATCTTCATTCCAGAAGTCTGCTCAAGTGCCATTACCGAACGAATTTACTCCCTTAAGGAATAATGTCACGTAGGTTAGTCTATTTCAGACCCCCAAAAATACACTTCCACAAGCACTTACAATATTATACTTACATAATTGTACGATTTCCGGGGTGTTCGTTACTCGGGGGACCACTGTATACTTATATATATATACAGTGGTACCTCGGTTAACGATATTTTTTCGTTCCAGAATGCTGTTCAAGTGCCATTACCAAACGAATTTATCCTCATAAGGAATAATGTAAAATAGACTAGTCCTTTTAGATCCCCAAAAATACACTTACAAAAGCATTTAAAAAATTAAACTTACATAAAAGGGCGAGTTTGGGGACCATCGTTAACAGAGGTACCACTGTATATATATATATATATACATACATACACACACACATGTATATACACATATGTATATTATGCAAATATCGCGAACAAGCGATACAAGATGGAAAACAACCACGGAGGAGTTAAATGATAGCTCTAAACCTTTCATGTTGCAATCAACACATCATCTGAAGCTTGCAATCATGCACAAGGATATTTCATCATTGCAAGCTCCTGATGATGTGTTGATTACTGTATCAAGATTTTTAAATACAACTTTGATATTAAAATTCTTAAGAAAGGAAGGCATATCAACCAAGTTTTCATGGTAAGGGAGAACCAACATATTTTTGGTTGAATAAGGTTGGTTGTCCCTTTTGGGATTGTAAAAAGTATTCCTAGCTATTTTAAAAGATTTATCAATTATGTTTCTAGGGTATTTTAAATCATTAGCTATTTCATAAATTTTAGAGATTTCTTCATCTATGAAATCTGGATAGCTAGGAATACTTTTTACAATCCCAAAGGGACAACCAACCTTATTCAACCAAAAATATGTTGGTTCTCCTACCATGAAAACTGGTTGATATGCCTTCCTTTCTTAAGAATTTTAATATCAAGTTGTATTTAAAATCTTGATACAGTAAAAGACTTTTGATAAAAAATTCCCCCAAAATGCTGACGGATGTGTCTATAAGATTCCCTGTAAAATATGCGATAAAGTTTATTATGGTCAAACTGGTAAAAGTCTTGAACTAAGATTAAAACAACATAAATATAGCATTAGAACTGGACAAGATTCTAATGCTCTATTTATTCATGTGAGAGACTTTAATCATCCAATTGATTTTCAAAATGCTGAGAAGGTTGTATCAAGCAAGTCCATGGTTGAGAGGAATATAATAGAATCATGTTTCATTAAAAGCAGTTTTGAAAATAATATGAATATTTCTTTTGGTTTATATAAATTGGATTCTTTTATAATTAATAAAATTTGGGAAGAATTTAATGATAAATTGGACTAATCTTAATTCTTGGGAAGAGTTTCAGGTCCTTTCTTGTTTTTCCTCTTTACAGAGTCGTGCGATGTTACGCTACTGTGAGGTGTAGTCTTTGTTAGTGTGATGTGACTGTGAGGTGTAGTCTTGCCCCTTATATAAGTCCTCTTGTCATGTTTCCTTTTATAGTTCCTTGATAATGTGAGTAGTCACGAAAGCGCTTGGAATTCCTCTATTTTTTCATAGTGGTTGTCTTGCATATTTTGATATCACCTGATTACTGTGATCTTTTTGCATATATATTATATATATATATATATATTATAAAATATATATATAAAATATATATATAAATATATATATAAAATATATATATATATATATATATATATATATATATATATATATATATATATAATATATATAATATATATATATAATATATATATATATATACGTATATATATATATATATATATATATATATATATATATATATATATATATATATATATATTAATTTATGTTTTAGTATTATATAATAGGGAAAAAGTGATAATGAGAAAGGGAAACAGTTTATTACTGTGGAACTTCAGTTATGCACAAGAGTGACAACCAGTACTTCCTATGATGAATAAGTGGAAGTGAAACAGTGCCTCAGATAAACAGATACATATTCCTTAATATAGCCATTGATATGGCGCTGTGGATAATGTATGCATTGCTTGGTCAATCAGGATAAGTTTTGTTGGGTCTGGCCAGTAACTGGATAGGTGACTGCATGGATACAGCCTCATCCTTGGCTAGTGGGATCATGATAAGCCATGGGCTTCATATCCCCAACAGGGTATACAATACCATACTATACCATGTTATGTATTTTCAGTGGCTGCATTAGCATAATGACAACTGGAGCAGCAGGAACAAGCAATGACAATTCACCAAAGAAGAAGGGCTGGCCAAAAGGTCGTAAGCGCAGGATACTCCCTAAAGATTCTAATGCACCGAAAGGACCGCTTTCGGGTAGGTTGTCTTTCAGATATCCAAATACTGTACTGGAAAATAGCAGGATTAAATATTTCATTTGAAGTTCCACATTTGATCAAACTGTAAATGGTGAGAAAGACACGTTTCTCTCAGTGATGCATGTCATTTAATGAAATAAAAGGAGTAAAATTAATAAGGTAGTGTACTTTTAGGAGATACTGTATAACAAAAATAGTTTTAAAGATTGCAATTTGCAGGCCAAAACACAAATACTCTTTATATTCTATTTTTTGCTGGAGGTGCCCATCATTGGAGGTGCTTTAATGCCAGTGAGGGGCTGTTGGTCCAAGGTATTTGTGCCTGGGGATCAACCACAGCCTGACACCTAAAACCTTTAATAACCCAACAAAAAGCTGCTGTGCGGATGATTACCAGCTCCTGTGCTAGACAGCACACCCCACCATTTTTCAAAAGCTTGAACTTACTAAATATACAAGACATACACTCATAATATTGTGCCTACTACATATACAAAACATTAAACTTCAATATAAACCCTCCACTTAAATTTCTCCTTGATAGCTACAACAGAACACAGTCACAATACAAGGCCTGGTGGCTAAAGCTCTCGCTTCACACACGGAGGGCCCGGGTTCAATTCCTAGCAGAGTGGAAACATTTCGACGTGTTTCCTTACACCTGTTGTCATGTTCACCTAGCAGCAAATAGGTACCTGAGTGTTAGTCGACTGGTGTGGGTCACATCCTGGGGGACAAGATTGAGGACCCCAATGGAAATAAGGCAGACAGTCCTCGATGACGCACTGACTTTCTTGGGTTATCCTGGGTGGCTAACCCTCCGGGGTTAAAAATCCAAAGAAAATCTTAACTTATCTTATTTTATCTTATCACAAGGCACTCTTCGACTTCCCTTGAGTCAGTATCACACTGCAAAAATGCAATGCACATACGTACATGTAAAGGACATGAAGATCTGGAATTCACTACCTGAACTGGTAAAAGATCCCTTGACTACTTATAAATTTAGGACTTTGCTTAAAAATCATCTCATCTCTCAATACTAACCAAACCAACCAAAACAACTTCTAATCAGTTTGAAGCAACTCTCCCAAATATTATATTATATTATATGACCTCTAGTCTGTTAAACATCTGCCAATCCATGAAATATTACTGTTTGAACCATTATTTGTAATATTGTTTTTATTATGTGCAACTTCAAGATTATTATTATTATAAACCTCCACCTTGACTACCTCACATTAGTATTAAGGTTAAATAAAGATTTTAATATAAGTTAACCACTCTTATCTTGTCTAGATTTAAGTTGTTGTTATATATACTAGGATTAGTCTGCCCGAAATGCCCCGGCATGATAGTGACTTTCTTTGTACTTAGCAAACCAAAATTGTAATTACACATTGTAACCTTTACAAAGAAATAAAATCTTTATCTTTTATTTTTTTAAGGAATAGGACTTAAACTCCCTCTCCTTGAATGGAACTTGATTGCCTTCCATACCCCCATGCGATGTATGACCCTTACCAGTTTAGTGCTCGCCCCTGAGTAAGCATAAAAATAATAAATAATAAAAGTACTTCTGTTGACAAGATCATCATTGTTTTCATTCATTTAATAATATACCTCAAAATTTTATTCAGTATGCTGTTTATTTTTAACACAGTATATAATATACTTTATATACTGGTACAGTATATATGTGTGTACATATAAATATTTTATATATACTCTGTATGTGTATGTAGTATACATGTATATGTATATTATGTATATATGTGGCATTATTCATGCAAAGAATGGTGGAGGTTAATTCCCAATCCACTATAAATAGGTAATTTCATATACACTTTCACACATTTTAAGATATTCATTGTTTGTAAACATGCTCAGATCATTGATAGGTGTATCATTTTACAGGTTACATGCTGTTTATGAGCGATCAGCGGGAAATCATCCGACAAACTAATTCTGGCCTCGCTTTCTATGAGATCACCAAGTTAGTTGCACAGCGCTGGGCTCAGCTTGATGCTAGCGCCAAGACAAAGTATTTAGAGGCTGCTGAAGCAGATAAGGAAAGGTAATTGTTGCATCAGTTCAGAAATGTTCAGATGTTCCGCTAATATGCTTTTAGGATTGGGAATGTTTGCAGTTAAAATGTAGTGAATTATCCAGCACAGGCCAGTTAATTTGAGCTGTCTGTTGAAGAAGTAAAAAAGAAACATGCATTAGAATTAGTCTGACCGAAATGCACTGCATGCTAGTGGCTTTCTTTTGTGCCTAACAATGTTTTATTACATTTTTTAACACACTGGCTGTATCCCACGAAGGCAGGGTAGACAAAAGTTTTTAATTTTAAATTCAGTAATTTATACAGGATGGGTTACTAGCCCATTACTCCCGGTATTTTAGTTGCCTCTTATGACATGCATGGCTTATGGAGGAAGAATTCTTTTCCACCTCCCCATGGAGAATTTTATTACATGTAAACTACATTACTATTTACTGCAAAAAAAAAAAGAAATAAATTTGTATTTGTATTCTCTCAGGCCATTCATTTTTTTTTGTTTGTTTTCAACCTTTTTTTTTATTACCATTTACTACTCACATGCATTTATAATCCTGGTCTCTAGATTGCCTTTCATTTAAATTGTTGTCCCATTCACTATTTTGCTTTGGTTTTATTCATGTCATCATCCTCAGTTTTTCCACCTATACATGATTATTAAAACAGGTCTCTAAACCATACCACGAGTGGGGTTAGAACCTGCGATCAGAGTCTCAAAACTCCAGACTGTCGCGTTAGCCACTGCATTTGTGGACACAGTGGTGCCTATGCTAACCTTCCTATGGTGTAGAAATATACCTAGTTGGATGAATCTTATTGAAGCTAGCTTGCCCAGTGGCTAATGCGACGGTCTGGAGTTTTGAGACTCTGATTGCGGGTTCTAACCCCACCCGTGGTATGGTTTGTTTGCAATTGTGTCATTACGATTTCGTGAGTCATGTTAACAGGTCTCTCTTTGTTTATGCAGTAATTCATTTTTTACCTTTTTTTTTCATGGTGAAAGCAAGTGGTGGATTCTTTAGCTCCTAAACACAGAGTGGATTGTGGATAGCTTGAGGAAAAAGTCACCTTCCTTAGGAATAACGAAGAACAATACCATCAGAACAGCAATCCTTGTATAGCACTAGCCAGCCATGTACAAGTGAGATCAGTCATGTTGTGAACAACAGGCTTCTTAGTAATTAACAAGTTAGAACAGTAATGGGACTATAACATCATGACTGCATTTACAGCAAAGAAAAGAAATCTTAGTGCTGTCAATGCTCCCTTGCTTGTTAATTTGCTGAGTTGTTTGCCAGAACATGTTACCTCAGCAGTACACTGCTGGCTGGTACTATATAAGCCTCATTGTGCACCCTCACATGTTACTCATGAGATTGTTATATTTGACAAACTTTACATAAATGAAGGTCCCTGCTCTGCGTTTAGATTCTTGTGTGACTTGTTACTTGATGTAGTAACAGGGTGACATTTTCACTCCTCAAGTAGTGAATGTACATGCCATTATGCATGGGCTTACAGTAGATGGAAAAAGAAAAGCCTGTCACAGCAATGTTCATGTTCACTGCTTTGAACAGGCTTTACTCTTTCTGTCTAGTCTACTCAAGTCTTCACATGTGTGATTGTCAAACCAACACATGGAATTGTGCAGCAGATAGTTCATGTTTCTTAATAAGTCTTTAAGGAAAGGTTCTCTGTATTAAATTTTAAGTGATCCAGTTTTTACTATATAATTTTTTTATTGCGACCTATTTAGCTTCATACCACTCAATCATTTTCCAATGGCAAATAATATAGTAGAAGATATCAAGTACTCTACCTCTTTTTATTGATACTGTAAGTGTAAGCAGAGGCGCTACACTAATGAATGTGTGCACATTGGTTGGTCAGTGATGTTCAGCAACTGCATGAATAAATCTGCTTTTGGCTAGAAAGAGACCTTAAGTCATTTTTTTATTGCATAGGTATATTGTGCATACCATACAATAGAGATTCTTACAGAAATTGAGTTCAATTATCATCAGTGTTTCATTAAATCTTTCTCTTTATTAATATTTATCAATGATTTTTTATGGTTATTTCAGATACCAAAAGGAATTAGAGGAATATCAGAAAACTGACGCATATAAGAAGTTTGTACAGAAGCAGCGGAGTGAAGAGAGTCCACCTCCAAAGAAACCTAGGAAAGAAATTGTCGAAGAGAGAAAAGAAGAAGAGGAAGAGGTTAGGAAACTTTTTCAGTTTTTCCACTTTTTTTTTTTTTTAATACAGCGCCCACTTCCCACCAAGATAGGGTGACCCGAAAAAGAAGAAACGGTCATTCCATCACTAACTTGCCAGAGTTTTGCTGATACCCCTTGGTATTCATTGCAGTAGTACATGATTAGAGATATACTGTACTCTATATTATTAAATAAGATTAGTGCACATGTAATGCTGTTGATTACTTAGTAAGTATCATGAGTTATATCCATTGAATTTATAATTGTTTTCTTTTATAGGAACCAATGAATCCCCAGTCTGCTTTGGAGATACCGATCTTCACAGAGGAGTTCCTAAACCACAACAAAGGTATTTCAGACTTCCCATCACAGCATGTGAAGTCTAGTGGAGTAAGTTTGACTTAGTACAGTAGTAAAAAAATAAATGGAAGTACATACAGTATTTTGAACATAGCCATATTGTTCCCATACATTCTTCACATTACATAATATGTACATCAACTTTCAGCAACAGCCCATGTATTTTGAGGGGGATGTTTCCTGTATATTCAAGTAGACAGTTTGACCCCCATGTTTCACAGTTTGGTCATATTTGACCTTAGATTGTTAAATATCATCTGAAAGTGCAGTTTCATGCTGCTGTATATAGAATTGTTAAATCCTCTTTTCACATATTAAGTAATGCATAGCTTTATTGTTAGGAAAATATTGTGCTTTGTAGTTGAAATATAAATCTTATATGGTTGCAGACATGAGTCTCTTGATTAATAATCTGTGCATTTTTCTCCAGCTCGTGAAGCTGAGCTGAGGCAACTACGCAAGTCTAATACAGATTATGAAGAACAGAATGCCATCCTCCAGAAGCATATTGAAAGCATGAAGTAAGCATCTGATATCCCTTCACTAATTACCTAATATTTTAATTCCCACTATTAAAAATATTTAATTGGCTGTTTCCTGCTAAGGTGGGGCTGTCGTCTGAAAAAAAAACCTCCAATGCTCCATTCCTAGGATTCTCTCCAGAAGAGAAGAAATGACTTTATTTCAACATTGCACCATGGTTGTTATAATATGAACCACATACCACATTAATTAGTTTTAAATGCAACTGCATAAACAATAGATTAGAGTTACTGTGCAGATCTTGAGGTGGGACATTGACCAGCCATTAGCACCAAACTGTAAATTTGACACTTTTATTCATTTTATTTTTAATATTCCATTTTTTAATCCTAAGGTTTACTTATTTTGAATGTCTACTGGTCTTGATGCTCTCAAATTATTGTTAGAGCACTTTCATCATTATATACTGACTTTTTTTTTTTTTTTTTTAACACATCAGCCGTTTTTAGAATGGGTAGGGGATGTGTAGATCAAGTGTTTACAGTGAAGCATATATGTGAACAGTATTTAGATAAAGGTAGAGAAGTTTTTATTGCATTTATGGATTTAGAAAAGGCATATGATAGAGTGGATAGGGGAGCAATGTGGCAAATGTTGCAAGTGTATGGAATAGGTAGTAAGTTACTGAAGGCTGTAAAGAGTTTTTATGAGGATAGTGAGGCTCAGGTTAGGGTGTGTAGGAGAGAGGGAGATTACTTCCCGGTAAAAGTAGGTCTTAGACAGGGATGTGTGATGTCACCATGGTTGTTTAATATATTTATAGATGGGGTTGTAAAAGAAGTAAATGCTAGGGTGTTGGGGAGAGGGGTGGGATTAAATTTTGGAGAATTAAATGCAAAATGGGAGTTGACACAGTTACTTTTTGCTGATGATACTGTGCTTATGGGAGATTCTAAAGAAAAGTTGCAAAGGTTAGTGGACGAGTTTGGGAGAGTGTGTAAAGGTAGAAAGTTGAAAGTGAACATAGATAAGAGTAAGGTGATGAGGGTATCAAACGATTTAAATAAAGAAAAATTGGATATCACATTGGAGAGAGGGATTATGGAAGAAGTAAATGTTTTCAGATATTTGGGAGTTGATGTGTCAGCGGATGGATTTATGAAGGATGAGGTTAACCATAGAATTGATGAAGGAAAAAAGGTGAGTGGTGCATTGAGGTATCTGTGGAGACAAAAACGTTATCCATGGAGGCAAAGAAGGGAATGTACGAAAGTATAGTGGTACCAACACTCTTATATGGGTGTGAAGCATGGGTTGCAAATGCTGCAGCAAGGAGGAGGCTGGAGGCAGTGGAGATGTCCTGTCTAAGGGCAATGTGTGGTGTAAATATTATGCAGAAAATTCGGAATGTGGAAATTAGGAAAAGGTGTGGAGTTACTAAAAGTATTTGTCAGAGGGCTGAAGAGGGGTTGTTGAGGTGGTTTGGTCATTTAGAGAGAATGGATCAAAGTAGAATGACTTGGAGAGCGTATAAATCTGTAGGGAAGGAAGGCGGGGTAGGGGTCGTCCTAGAAAAGGTTGGAGGGAAGGGGTAAAGGAGGTTTTGTGGGCGAGGGCTTGGACTTCCAGCAAGCATGTGTGAGCGTGTTAGATAGGAGTGAATGGAGACGAATGGTTTTGGGACATGACGATCTGTTGGAGTGTGAGCAGGGTAACATTGTGTGAAGGGATTCAGGAAACCAGTTAATTGATTTAGTTGGACTTGAGTCCTGGAAATGGGAAGTACAATGCCTGCACTTTAAAGGAGGGGTCTGAGATAGTGACAGCTGGGAGGGACTTTTCTCAGCTGTCGTATCTGAGCTCCTCTGCAAAGACAGTGATTATGTATGAGTGTGGTGAAAGTGTTGAATGATGATGAAAGTTTTTTCTTTTTGGGGATTTTCTTTCTTTTTGGGTCACCCTGCCTCGGTGGGAGACGGCCGACTTGTTGAAAAAAAAAAAAAAAAATCAGCCGTTTCTCACCGAGGCAGGGTGACCCAAAAAGAAAGAAAAATCTTTCATCATTCAACACTTTCACCATCATTCATACATAATCACTGTCTTTGCAGAGGCACTCAGATACAACAGTTTAGATGTCACTTTAAACAGCCAATATTCCAAACCCCTCCTTTAAAGTGCAGGCATTGTACTTCCCTCTGACAAGACTCAAGTCCGGCTGTGGATATGTTATAAAAAATACTAAAAGGCATATATACACAGTGCCATAGTTTGCTTATGGAGAGTGAAATTCCTTGGAATGGAGATAGTGGATTTTAAGAGAGAATTTAAAAAAAAAATTACAAGACCTTTATATGAAATTTACAGTAAAGCAGGACAAATGGAGGAAGCAACTTAGTACTACATACATTAAATTTGGCAGAGTGAAACTTATAATAGGGATGAAGCTTTCTTCATCTAGAAATTTCTCATGTTAGAGGAAACAATTTAATAATACTAACTCCAAGAATGTGTTGCACAATGGCAGTGTACTGTTGGAAATTGAAGTGTATGAAAATAGCTTATAAGCCCGAGTGAAGAGTATTTTTCTTAAAAAGTTGAAATGATGGTGAGTCAATACACAGCTTCCAGGCTAGAGGTACTTGTGGATATTTAAGTTTCTGTTGGAATGTGCTACGGTCTTTTACCGAGTCTAAAAGTAACTGTACATGGGTGACATCAGGTCAGTCACCACCCTCCATACAAGTCGTCTGATTAAAATTGCATTCTTTTATCTGATGAATTAGGTAAATGTTTTCTGTATAAGATTCAAAACCCCACAGGTAATATGAATGTTTTCCACTATCTGCTTATTTCATCATTTACTGTACCCAGTATTTTTTACTCAATAAATTATTCAGCTTTTACCAATCAAGTAAACAAATCATAGTAAAAGTCTATAGTAAAATACTAAACTTATTGAAAACAACAGTTTAGATTAGAGCTTCTGTTACTTACTGGAACATTTTAAAATATCCATATGAGAGAGTTACAGTACAGTGGAACCTCGGTTTTTGTATGCCCTAGTTTGTATGTAAAACTATAGATATTTTCTATAAAATGTATTTTTTGTTATTATTTCTTATGGGAAATATTGCTTCCGTTTTCGTACGATTCGGTTTATCGTCAGACTTTTTCAAACAGATTAATCACGAAAACCGAGGTTCCGCTGTATTTCGTATTGTCAGTTGACTGTAAAAAGATGCTATGATTATGGTAATGTTACAGGTGCACAGTGGACAGACTAGAATGTGAAACAAGTCAGCAGCGCAGCAACAATGCTGCACTTCAGCAGCATATTGAAACCCTCAGACGAACACTTACTAAAGCTTTTATGTCTCTACCTCTCCCTGGTAAGATAGACTCTTCATTTTGTTTTCTATTGTAGACAAATGTTAAGACTTCCAATATATTTCTTTTCTGGCAGTATCATAAAATATAAAATAGAGCTTAGCTGGGTATATTTTGAAGAACATATCTAAGATCTGATTTCACAATAAGACTACCTCTCAAAACTGCCTTACTAACTTTGAATATTTGTAGGGAAAGTACATCTTTGTGTCAGAATATTATTTTATCAGCTGACCTTTTCCCAGAAATGATGATTGCATACACTTTTTAACCCTTTCAGTGGCCATCACATAGAACTATGTCATTGAGGCCGGGGTCTCTCACATAGTTCTATGTCATGAGCTCAGCTCACTCAGATAATTTGTGAGCTGTTAATTTTGGCCTAGATATAAGATAATGGGTCTGTGTGGTGAGTGTGTACAGTATACGTTTTACTTTTCCCATCTGCTCCACATGGTGCAAGATGGGAAAAGCAAAACTCTGACCATGTGTTTGACTTAAAATAGTGACTTTGGAGTGTTTTCTAGGATGGGTTTTATGGTTTCATTGGCTGTTTCTTGGTATCGTTGATATAATGGTAGATATACTACTGAGACAGATGATTTTGATTGGTTTCAAAACTGGAAGTAGCTAGAAATTGAGCTTAAAGTAGCATGAATATTCAAATTTTGCCAACTTTGCACCTGCATAATTCTGTAACTGCTATCAAATTTTGTACCTTTGGTGTCGTTACTTTCAGAAAAAGATTCTCTATCACTGAAATATGTATGCCACATTGATGATAAAAATAATGCATATATCATATGCAGAAATACTAATAGACATCTTATGAAGTGACTAGGTTAAGCTCATCATAAATGATGCCTTGTTCAGGTACTATTCCCTAGAATCTTTCAAAATATCTTAGCAATAAAGTTGTGCACACCATTGGAAGCTTTTGTACAATATGTATATCAAAAGTTTTGGATAAGATAATTTTACAGGTCACTTCTCTCAGTTAATCTCACATAGAGTACTATACCTGATTTCCTCACGACTGACCTTCCTTCACCTATATTCTTAGAGTTTATGTACTCTGTATTGAATTGAAGAAGTGCCTAGTAAACAAAATGTCTTATTAAATTAAAAGTGCCACATAAATTGCATGTATCTCTACACATTTGTTAGTACTAATTACCTTGTGTGATGAGGGTATTGTAGTAGAACTGTGTGATGAGGGTATTGTAGTAGAACTGTGTGATAAGGCTGTTGTAGTTGAACTGCATGATTAAGCTGTTGTAGTTGAATTGTGTGATGAGGCTATTGTAGTTGAACTGTAGGCTCAAAGCACACATTGAGTTTTAAAAGACTACTATACCTTACTTTCCTTACCCATCAGGAACCCAGGAAACTCCAACAGAAGAGAGCATCGACAGTTACATGGTACAGCTTCATTCACTCATTGTCAATAATCCCCAGCAGCACCAGTCTCTTATCCAGACAGTTCGAGGTATTGTCAGTCAGCTGGCACTCACCTGATCATATTGTACTTCTTGACTATACTTTATTATAATGAAAATGGAAGGAACTAGTTACTTTCCATGCTATATTTGCTTAAAAGGAATGTAGTGTATTATTAAGTCATTACCTGGTACCTGATTTTTTATTGCTTTAATATGGAATCTATTATGTAAGTAATGATGGATAATGTAGACACCGTGTTAAGAAAAATACTTCGTTTAAGCCTTAAAAATTCTCTGTACTGGTCACTTCTCAAAAGTAAAGATTCTCAGGAAAAAGTTACTCCTAAGTGCAGCTTCTGCTTTATTCAGCAAAGTAAAAAAAATCCAATTCTGCAGCTTACTGCATTTTCTTAACTTTCTAATAGAGCTTAATAAAGCTCTTATTTTGTCTGCATTGTTTTTGCAATAAACGTACTGCATATACTCGAGTATAGGTCAAGGTATTAAGACCTTAATTTTAAGCAAAAATAGTGGGTTGACCTATTCATGAGTAATACTTTAGAGAGGTTGAAATCCTAATATACTGAGGGGTCTATAGTGTGCTAAATTCTTATTTTTTGATGCTTCAAGAGTAAAAAACCACATTTGATAACCATAATCCACCTTAAATATACAAATAAATATGATATCATCTAGTTTCATTTGTCATGCACCAGGGAGACCAGGTGTTTTATGTTTGATTAAATTTTCTCAAGTTAAAGTCAGTTACGTATATTTAAAATATTCACGACACAGCAATTTACTTAAAACAACAAATCTATGTATGCAGTGGAAAACATCCTCTTCCGTTTAGTATTTATAATTCAGGGAGGGGTTGTTGAGGTGGTTCGGACATGTAGAGAGAATGGAACGAGATAGAATAACTTCGAGAGTGTATAAATCTGTAGTGGAGGGAAGGCTGGGTAGGGGTCAGCCTAGGAAAGGTTGGAGGGAGGGGGTAAAGGAAGTTTTGTGTGCGAGGGGCTTGGACTTCCAGCAAGCATGTGTGAGCGTATTTGATAGGAGTGAATGGAGACAAATGGTTTTTAATACTTGACGTGCTGTTGGAGTGTGAGCAAAGTAACATTTATGAAGGGATTCAGGGAAACCGGCAGGCCGGACTTGAGTCCTGGAGATGGGAAGTACAGTGTCTGCACTCTGAAGGAGGGGTGTTAATGTTGCAGTTTTATAACTGTAGTGTAAAGCACCCCTCTGGCAAGACAGTGATGGAGTGAATGATGATGAAAGTTTTTCTTTTTCGGGCCACCCTGCCTTGGTGGGAATCAGCCGATGTGTTAATAAAATAAAAAAATAAATTCAGGGGATCACTGTAGAGTTGCCAGGGGAAGGGGGAGACCACTTACAATCCTCAAAACTAACCAATATTTTATTTCTTTTTAGTGTATTAATATGAAATATGACTCATTAGTTGCATAGACTAATGTAAAGAAAGTATTGTTCAGTTTATTATGGTGTGGGAAGAGAAGGCAAGTACAGTAAGCTGGGCCAGGTTAAGAGAGGGTTGTCCCTTTTCCCATTCCCATCCCTGAATGATAGCCCTCCTTTCTTCCCCACTCATCAAACACCAATTCATGATGTGGGTAATTGTGCCAACAAACAGAGCAGCATAAATAATATATCTACAGTACCAGTCTATACCAAACAAACATTTCTAATGTGAGCAGCATGGGTTAGTATCCCAGTTTTATTACATGTAAACTACATTACCTGTATACTGCAGAAAAGAAATAAAATTATTATTATTGCAGTGCTTGTAGTGCTGAATGACCCCATATGGGTTTAGCGCTTCTGTGAATATAATATTGTTACTGCAGTGCTCTGTTTGTGCACTCTCATCTAATGGTTGGATGCAAGTAAGACCTGTCTAGCATGATGTAGATCTTTTGCAGTACTCCTGTATTTTATGTTTATTGAGTGTTTGGGCTGATTATTCTGTTTTTGTCATGAACAAGAAAATACTTTTTCTTTTTAGTAAATCTATACAGGAAAAGGGGTTACTAGCCCATTGTTCCCGGGATTTTAGTTGACTTTTACAACACGCATGGCTTACGGAGGAAAAATTCTTATTCCACTTCCCCATGGATATTTTTGGCAAAATATCAGGCATCAAGCTATGCACACCATTAAGAAATACTTGGGTATATACAGTATTATCATTCAGAACAAGGTGAGTCAGTATGTGTTCATTTAAATTATGATGCTTCATCAACAATGCACAAGAACCTTACTTGATAATTCTGTTCGTTTGTTTAGCATTGATGTACGTATCAAATATTAGATTATAAAAAACAAGCACCTAAATCCATGTGGGATATATACTGTTTCACACACTACTTAAGTATCATCAGTGTTTTGAAATACAACTCTACTGAGATACGGATATATTGTTTGTCGAAAGACCGACAGCTTCAAAGACGAGTTAAAACAATCTCCTAACCCTTTCAGGGTCCAAACCATAGATCTACGCATTGTCCACAGGGTCCAAACCGTAGATCTACACCATGAGCTCAGCTCACTCAGGTAAACTGATTGGTAAATTTGGGCCTAGATATGAGAGAATGCATCAATGTGGTAAGTGTGCACCATATAAAGTAAATCCTGAAGCATGCAGTGCATAATGAGAAAAAAAAACTGCGACTGTGTTTTTTTATTAAAACAGCAACTTTGTGGTGTATTTTCATGTGGTTTTTATGGTTGTATTCACGGTTTCTTGGTCTCATTTGATAGAATGGAAGATATGTTACAGAAATAGAGATGATTTTGATTGGTTTTAATACTTAAAATAGCTTCTAATTGAGCTCAAAATAGTGGAAATGTTTGATTTTTGCTGATTTTCAAGAGTAAACAAATCACATCGCGCGACCAATACACGTCAACTGGTGGGTCTAATATATGTTTACAAATGCACTGATAGTGTTTATACAATTACATATATTGCATAAGAGTAATTCATCTATTTTTTGGTGTGAATAAAAATTCTTTATGTAAATCAAAAATCAAAATGGAATTCATCTGTAAAGCCTGGAAACGTAACTAATAAACTGATTAAATGTTATTTTAGTGCCAGGAATGCCTGCATTGTTTATTCTGGATGCTGTTTTGAAATTGGAATATTTTGAACTTTGTGTGAAATTGGCGAAATTACCAATTTCTGATAATTTTATTGGCTACTTGAAAAAGTTGATTGGGCAGTTTCTTGTGCTCAATCAATAAAATAGAAGTAATACTAACGAAATAGTTAAGAATTTGGTGAACTGGAATAATGTAATTGGCCTAAAATAGGAGTCAAAGTAGGCAAAATCGCCGAAATGTAAATATCACTGACAGTCAAATTTGCGATAGTGTAATTTCGTCAGTTTTCCACCAAATTTCATACTTTTTGTTTTATTATTTTTAGAAAAAGATTCTCTACCATTTCATAAGAAGAAAAAAAAATTGAAAATTCTTGGACCCTGTGGACAATGTGTAGATCTACAGTATACAAAGTTGAGAGAAGAGATGCCACAATAATTGCAGTGTAGTTGTGATTTGAGAATGCTTTGTAGACCATTGAGTGGGCCATTGTGTTAATGAAATTAATTTTTATTTCCAGCAAGAGCAAGGAATGTATTACATAAATTATTTGTCATAAAACTTGCTTCTCTCAGTAGTTCTGTAATTTATTTGTAAAGATAATTATCTGATCTTGTATAGTATGCAATGTTAAAATATTTTTATGATAACCTTTAAGATTAATATACAGTGGTACCTTGGTTAACGATATTTTTTCGTTCCAGAATACTGTTCAAGTGCCATTACCAAACGAATTTATCCCCATAAGGAATAATGTAAAATAGACTAGTCTTTTTAGACCCCCAAAAATACACTTACAAAGGCATTTAAAAAAATAAACTTACATAAAAGGGCGAGTTTGGGGACCATCGTTAACCGAGGTACCACTGTATTCTTTTTAAAAGGAATAGTGGTAAGACAGTCAGAGACTCTTATTTTATTTATATGTAATCATGAAATTTTAGAGTAAAGTACTTGTGAGGTTCAGAGTCAGGTCTTATCCTACACACTAACACCTGTACTGCACCATCTCGATGGTACAGTGGTAATCACTAACTTGTCAACCCTTGACCTGAGTTCAGTTCCTATATGCACTATAAAATTTCAGTTCTTGAATTTCTGTTAGTGTGAAGTTGAGAAGCATATACAGAAACATTATACAGTACAGTGGACCCCCGGTGTTCATGATTAATTTATTCCAGAATGTTGTTCAAGTGCCGTTACCAAACGAATTTGTTCCCATAAGGAATAATGTAAATTAGCTTAGTCCTTTTAGACCCCCAAAAATACACCTACAAAAGCACTTACAAAAATACACTTGCATAATTGTTCGAGTTTGGAGCATCACGAACACTGGGGGTCCACTGTATAGGGTTGTGTAAAGTTTGAAACAGGTTGTAGCAGAACAAGGTTTATGCTTAATGAATTGCAAAATCAACTTACTAAACATAAATTTAGCAAAAAAATAGTGTGATAAATAAAATTTGCTCAATATTAATGTACAGTATTTTCAATTGTTTTTTTTTCACTTTCAAGAATTTTACAAGACAGTGTGCACCCTTCCCCCATCATACATTTTTATTAACTTTCTATCTCAGTGATGTCATTGGCTTTATTAGCAATGTCAACTTAGGCTTGTTACTGCTATGAATTCTGTGTGTTGTTATTAATATTATTTTATATGAAGCGCTAAATCTATGGGGGTTATTCATCATAAGGTGTGGTGGAAGATCAGTCTTCCATCTGTGAATCATGAGATGATCTACCTAACTGTCCCTTCTCTGACTAATGATTATTTTTGCAGGTGTTCCTTGACTAGCAATGGGGGTTATGTTATGATGAACCTATTGTAAGTTGAATATATCATGTCAATTTTTTTTTCAACACTCCGTCCGTCTCCCAAAAATATATACAGTGGTACCTCGACTTACGAGCAGCTCCCAACTCGAACAATTATGTAAGTGTATTTCTGTAAGTGCTTTTGTAAGTGTAATTTTGGGGGTCTGAAACAGATTAATCTAATTTACATTATTCCTTATGGGAACAAATTCGTTTGGTATCAGCACTCAAACAGGCTTTTGAAACGAATTAAGCTCGTAACTCGAGGTACCACTGTACGTACGTATATGATATGATAAATAAGTAAATAACTACTGTCACTGAATAAATAAACAATTACTGTAACTAAATACCAGTATTGAAAAGTAAATAAATAAAAAAGTTTATCCTATCAATAAATGTACAGTACTGTACAAGACTGAATGTGCATTGCTATCACTCCATCGTAAAGTTAAAATATCGTAAGTCGAACCATTGTAAAGCGAGGAACATCTGTAATAGTGGATGTCTAATGAGTGTTATACTGAGTTTTATGAGTTTTGTGTTTCAAATTTGTTGTCAACCAAATTGTTTTATTTTCTGGGTTATATAGTAGTTGTATTACATTGGTGAAATTTTTATTTGCTTTCTGAGATTTGCTATTCTCTCAAAGGAAAGGAAACTAGCTGCCAAAATTTAAATCGCAGGTACAATGCCTCAGTTACTCTGCATTACTTTTTATATAATAATGCTGTAATTTTGTTTCCTGGGCATTGAAGCACGATTGTATCATGATTGTTTTATAATTAATGTATTACCCGCAGTTATTTTCATATGCATGGCACTTCCTCAAATTATTTTTTCATATATTGTATGGCTCATATGTCTGGTGATCTGAAGAATATTGTGATTTAAAAATGAAGTCTCAAAAAATAGGGCAAATAAAAGCTATGCCTAATTTTTATTGGTTTTATTGAGTATCCTTCATATGTCATTAAGTTTTGCTAAAATTGTAGTAACTCAGGGAATGGGTGGGGACTTAAATTCATTGCAAGTCAGTCCTAACACAAGCAGACCAGTACTCTTGCTACTGGACCAGTTAGTGGACCATTGGTGAGAGCATTGGCTTGTTGGTTTTAGGACTGGCTTGTCATGGGTTTGTACCCCACCTATTTCTCAGATTTCATAGTGCCTGCCCCAGGAGTAAATTTCCACATTTTAAAGCACAGTGTAATATTCATGCTCTGCATTATTTTCTTGTAGTACTTTTCAGAGATTAATCAGAAGATAGGTATGCACCACACACAGTCTCACTTGCTTGACCCCTCAAGAAAGGTGCCTTGATGGAGGGGCTCTTGATCCAAAAAATTTTACCTATCTTGTCTCCTAGGATTGAATCTGATTGTTGGTTTGGAGTCAACCAGAAAAAAAGTAGTAATTTGTATGATAAAATAGGCAAATTAAAAATCAAACCAAATCAAGGTGAACACACCTTGGACCTGCCCTCTCTACCTTGGATATACAGTGGAACCTTGGCACTCAAACTTAATTTGTTCCAGAAGCCTGTTCAAGTACCAAACAAATTTTTCCCAACAAATTTTCTTCTTGGTTAGCTGTTATCACTAACCCTCTTAGGCCCCATGGGCCTAAAAATGCGAGGAAACAAAATAGTTTACAGCAAAGTTCTAGCAGGTCGTGTTTGTTTGGTCAATTGCTGAGCAAACAGTCGACTACTGAGCGATTTGTTTACTGAACAAAGCGATCGAATACTGAATTGTTCGAGTACCGCGGTTCCACTGTACTGTAACCTGAATGTGTCACATTCCCCTAGGTGCTGCATGACCTTTATTTGTTTAGTACTTTATGAATGTACATAATCCAGTTATTGCACGGAAAAAATTATTCCAAGTTTATTAAGTATGTTATTGACAAATTTGTGCCTACACAGCCTAAATCCAAAAGATATCACCCCAATGGAAATACAAGTTACTTTGACTTTTTGGGGTTATCCTGGGTAATTTACACATATGTTACTCTTTCTTTTCTCTTTCAACAAACCGGCCATATCCCACCGAAACAGGGTGGCCCAAAAAGAAAAACAAAAGTTTCTCTTTTTAACTTTAGTAATGTATACAAGAGAAGGGGTTACTAGCCCCTTGCTCCCGGTATGTTAGTCGCCTCTTACGACACATATGGCTTACAGAGGAAGACTAAATGTAAGCATAATATAAAAAATAATCAGTGGTATTAACAAAACATAAGAGACATTGCTGAACATAGAGGAAACACATAAATAGAAAGGAACCAAAGCAAGGGATAGACAAACATAGATCAGACAGGGAACACGGCAGTAGGAGACCAAACAAGGAAACTGACAGAAGCAGAAAGGACCAAAACCAGGTAATATACTGTAGATGGAAATGAGAAAGGCAAAAAATATGGGAACCATAGTCAGGCCAAAGGTAGAGATATTCATGGGGAAAACTAGATTTCTATCTTCTGCAAGTACTGGATCAGCTGGGTTCTAGCAGTTATTTGAGAATGAAGATAGTTCACATCAGTCCACAAGAAAGCCTGGCCTCAGGTTGGGCTGCTAGGGTAGGAGGTACCAAAATGAACACAAATGAAAGTTAAATGCTCGAAAGGATATACGTACAAAGTTTTCTTCTGTGTAAGATTAGTGAGACACTGGAACCAACTAAGAGGCAGACTCCATACATGGATTCAAGAGTAAAACTGAATTGAATAGATATCGAATACTGTACACCAGTCTATCAAAGGTTGAGAGACGAGGCCTAGGAATTGAAAGTACAATCCCCACAGACACAGGTTGGTGAGTACAGATAAGTGACAATTTTCTGTTATTCCACTCCTTCACATTCCCATACACTTACACATCCACCCACAGATTTTATCTCATTCTCATACAATGTAATAAAAAAAAATTCCAGACTAGATACAACTGGTAAAACACTAAGCAGTTTTATAAGAACCTAAGTACGTATATGAACACAAATTATGTTACTATGTATGATAATTGTATTTATGTGGACCTATACTTAAACTTGCTAATCCTTTTCATAAGATGCTCTTGATCCAAGGAACTGTACTTATCCTCTCTCTTCCTTGGATCGAACCTGAAATATTGTGCATCCTATGGGCTTTCTGATTATTGTATATTTTGTACATGCAATGAAGATTCTGAATCTGAAAGCCTCCCATTTTTTCAGGTGCTATATGATTATTACCTGGAGTATACCTGGAGAGGGTTTCGGGGGTCAATGCCCCCATGGCCTGGTCTGTGACCAGGCCTCATGGTGAATCAGGGTCTAATTACCCAGGCAGTTACTGTTGGCCGCACGCAACCCAACGTATGAACCACAGCCCGGCTGGTCAGGTACTGACTTTAGGTGCCAAGGGTCTATTAGTAATTTTCCTTATGTATGCTGGGAGGCAGTTGAACATTCTTGGGCCCCTGACACTTATTGTGTTGTCTCTCAACGTGCTAGTAGTACCCCTACTTTTCATTGGGGGGATGTTGCATCGTCTGTCGAATCTTTTGCTTTCATAGGGAGTGATTTTCGTGTGCAAGTTTGGTACTAATCCCTCGAGAATTTTCCACGTGTATATGATCATGTATCTCTCCCGCCTGTGTTCTAGGGAGTACAGGTTTAGGAACTTCAAGCTTTTCCAGTAAATGAGGTGTTTTATCGCAGTTATGTGTGCCGTGAAGGTTCTCTGTACATTTTCTAGGTCAGCAATTTTACCTGCCTTGAAAGGTGCTGTTAGTGTGCAGCAATATTCCAGCCTAGATAGAACAAGCGGCCTGAAGAGTGTCATCATGGGCTTGGGATGTGTTTTCAATGGAGGACAGTGTCATGCAAATTCGGGTGTCATCTGCAAAAGAAGACATGGCACTGTAGCTAATATCCCTGTCTATGTCAGATATGAGGATGAGGAACAAGATGGGAGCGAGTACTGTGCCTTGTGGAACAGAGCTTTTTACCGTAGCCGCCTCAGACTTTACTCTGTTTACCACTACTCTTTGTGTTCTATTTGTTAGGAAATTATAGATCCATCTACCAACTTTTCCTGTTATTCCTTTATCACGCATTTTGTGTGCTATTACACCGTGGTCACACTTGTCAAAGGCTTTTGCAAGGTCTGTGTAATATATTACATCTGCATTTTGTTTGTCTTCTAGAGCATCCAGGACCTTATCATAGTGGTCCAGTAGCTGGGACAGACAGGAGCAACCTGGTCTAAACCCATGCTGCCCAGGGTTGTGTAATTGATGGGTATCTAGATGAGTGGTGATCTTGCTTCTTAGAACCCTTTCGAAGATTTTATGATATGGGACATTAGCACTATTAGTCTGTAGTTCTTTGCTATTGCTTTACTGCCCCATTTGTGGAGTGGAGCTATGTCTGTTGGTTTTAGCAGCTGTGGGATGACCTCTGTGTCCATGCTCCGTCTCCATAGGATGTTAAGAGCACGTGATAGGGGCTTCTTGCAATTCTTGCTGAACACGGAGTTCCATGAGTCTGGGCCTGGGGCAGAGTGCATGGGCATGTCATTTATCGCCTTTTCGAAGTCATTTGGCGTCAGGATAATGTCAGATAGATTTATGTCTACCAAATTCTGTGGCTCTCATAAAAAAATGATTTAGGTGTTCGACTCAGTCTGGTTAGCGGCTCGCTAAAAGCCAAGTCATATTGGGACTTTAGTAGCTCACTTATTTCCTTGCTGTCATCTTTGTAGGACCCATCTCGTTTAAATAGGGGCCCAATACTAGATGTTGTTCTCGACTTTGATTTGGCATAAGAAAAGAAATACTTTGGGTTTCTTTCGATTTCATTTATGGCTTTTAGTTCTTCCTGCGTTTCTTGACAATTACAATAAATTAAGTAATTTATAATAATTGACTGCAACTGTATGCTATAATAATCATAGTGCCTGGAGAATAGGAAATGTTCAGTTAATTAATTAAGATGATTATTATTTCAACTGCTCAAAGTTCTGTGAACAACCACCCATTTGACTGTTTTTACAAGTGCCATGATGCCTGTGCTTAAAGAGTCGACAAAGACAAAGATTTATTTCAGCATGTTACAATGTTTGTACAGAGATGGGTGACATTTGCTTATACATGCAGTAAGTCCATAGTTATGCAGAGCATTTCGGGCAAGCTTAAAAGATAAGAAAATAAAGATTTTATTTCTTTGCAAAGGTTACAGTGTGTAATTACAAATTTGATTTGTTAAGTACAAAGAAAGCCACTATCATGCCAGGGCATTTCGGGCAGACTAAGCCTAACTTAAGACTACAGTGGCAATAACTATATATAAAAATATATGCAGCAGGCATGTGTGAGCATGTTAGATAAGAGTGAATGGTTTTGGAGACCGAACGAGCTGTTGGAGTGTGAGCAGGGTAATATTTTGTGAAAGGATTCAGGGAAACTGGTTAGCCAGACTCAAGTCCTGGAGGTGGGAAGTACAATGCTTGCACTTTAAAGGAAGGGGTTTGGGATATTGGCTGTTTAGAGTGACATTTAAACTGTTGTATCTGGGTGCCTCTACAAAGACAGTGATTATGTGTGAATGATGGTGAAAGTGTTTCTTTTATTTTTGGATCACCTTGCCTTGGTGGGAGATGGCCAACGTGTTTATTTATTTATTTAACATGTCGGCCATTTCCCACCGAGGCAGGGTGACCCAAAAAAGAAAGAAACACTTTCACCATCATTCACACAATATCACTGTCTTTGCAGAGGCACCCAGACACAACAGTTTAAATGTCACTCCAAACAGCCAATATCCCAAACCCCTTCCTTTAAAGTGCAGGACATTAAGAGGATGAGAATCTGTATGACCCTTATGGGTTTAGCACTTTTAATGATGAATGTAATAATAATAAGAGGACAGGCTGATAAAATACACCATGGTCAGAGAGCTGGTAAATGGGTAGGTAGCCTTGTGTACATTCTAAGTTAGGGACAGGTTGATAAGCCATGGATTTCCTGTCCCTGACATAGGTACCTACGTCAGTAGTATATCTTATCTAATTGGGAGGTTTCATACTTATTTCAGATCATTGTATAAAATGTACGGTAAGTAGACAAATATATTCCTACCTCACCTCCAACAACGTACTCAACCACTGTCAATTTGGATTCAGGCCTAATAAAAATACAAATGATGCCATTATACACATGTTAGAAATAATTTACACCGCCCTTGAGAAAAAATTAATCCCAGTGGGAATCTTCATTGATTTACGTAAAGCTTTTGATACACTTGACCATGATCTGTTACACTTAAAATTACCACACTATGGTATAAGAGGACACTCCCTAAACTACCTAAAATCATACCTTAGCAACAGAAACCAATATGTGTACACAAATGGAGCTAACTCCACCGCACAAACTATTACCATAGGTGTCCCACAGGGAAGTGTTCTTGGCCCACTACTCTTTCTCATTTACATTAACGACCTACCAAATGCATCTCAACTACTCAAACCCATACTTTTTGCAGATGACACTACATACGTTATCTCTCACCCAAGCCCAGACACACTAGCCAACACTGCAAATACTGAATTGCAGAAAATATCTACCTGGATGATGACCAACAAACTTACTCTCAATATTGATAAAACCTATTTTATCCAGTTTGGGAACAGAGCTACAAACGCACCATTTAACATAATGATAAACGGGTCCCCTATCACAAAACTCACAGAGGGAAAATTCTTAGGAATCCATCTTGACAGTGGCCTCAAATTTCAGACACATATACAACAAATCTCCAAGAAAGTCTCAAAGACCGTGGGAATACTATCCAAGATACGGTACTATGTTCCACAACCAGCTCTCCTTACCCTATATCACTCACTTATTTACCCCTACCTCACCTATGGAATCTGCGCATGGGGCTCTACATCAATAACTCATCTCAGACCACTAATAACACAACAAAAGGCAGCAGTTAGAATGATAACAAATTCTCACTCCAGGCAACATACTCCACCAATATTAAAAAACCTAAACTTACTCACCATACAAGACATCCATACTTTTTACTGTGCCTATTACATACATAGAACACTATGCAAATATTAACCCACCACTCAAACTTCTCCTTACCAATTTTAACAGGACACATGACCATAACACTAGACACAGATCACTCCTCGATGTTCCCCGTGTCCATCTAACACTAAGTAAAAACTCAATGCATATAAAAGGCACGAAAATTTGGAATTCATTACCTGTCATTGCCAAAGAAACCCTACCTGTACCCCAATTCAAAACAATGCTAAAAAACCACCTTCTCACCCAAAGCTAATTGCTCAATATCAAACATTCCCAGCAAAGTAGAATAATCACTTAACGTAAAAACCTGACTAATCAATTGAATGTAAAACCTGTTATGAATATTACATACTTAGCTAATTATTTCCTCAACACTTACATTATGACCACATAAACTAACTGCAATGCAATTAATTGTTTTAAATTGTTATCTCACTCAGTTAGTTGCATTGCTACAATTAATTGATATGTTCAACTTATATTCAAACTTTATAACTTAGATATGCAACTTTACTTATTTTATAAATTATCAACCATAACTTTTTACCATGTAGTCTAGAATTAAGTAGTCCTAAGAATGCCCGCAATGCACAGCATATTAGGGGCTTTTGGCATGTACATCTCATTAATAACTAAGTAATAACTATGTAATAACTATGTATAACTATGTCTACCATATATAATTGTACAATGTCTCAATAAAGTATTATTATTATTATTATTATTATTATTATTATTATTATACCCATGGTGTGGATGGTAGTCACACCATACCCATGGTCTGAGTGGTAGTCACACCATACCCATGGTCTGAGTGGTAGTCAGAGATTACAGTGGAACATAATAGCTCCTGGTACTGGATCGGAACAAATTGTGGTTCGTACGTTGGACTGCGTGCGGCCAGCAGTAACAGCCTGGTTGATCAGGCTCTGGTCCAACATGAGGCCTGGTCACAGACCGGGCCGCGGGGGCGTTGACCCCTGGAATTCTCTCCAGGTAAACTCCAGGTAAACAGCATAATTTCCATGTTAGTACCATTTTAATATTATTACCTTTCAATTCATGGAGGAGTGCTTAATCCACAGGGGTCATACAGCCCCCTGGGGGAAATGGAAGGCATTCAGGTTACATTCGGGAATGAGAGCACATGTCTAATTCACCCTAAATGTTCTACATAAAAAAAAAATTATCATTTTTAATTAGGGACATTCTGTAATATCAAAAATATCACCTATTCCGAACCAACTATGAACCATAATTAAGTTTATTTACGTGCAGGTCCACCAAGTACAATTATCATACCTAATATCATATGTGTAAATTACCCATGATAAAAAAAAAGGTCAGGACCAAGTGACTTATTTCCATTGGGGTCCTTGAAATAAGATTTATCATTTTGTCATCAAGAGCCCCTCACCAGCATCAAGGAACCTCGCTTGAGGGGAAAAAAAACTTTAAATCAGTTAATAAGTAAGTTCATTTAGGTACAGTAGCGATCAGCTAAGAGGAGGGAGCCAGGAGCTGTGAATCGACCCCTGCAATCACAAATAGGTAAGAACATAATGACCCCAATGAAAATAAGTCTCTTTGACTTTTCTGGGTTATCCTATAATAATAATATCTTTATTTCTACAAATACATGATGCGCTAATATCTCATTACAGTTGTGACCGGGTGTGGACGTGTAAATTGCTCATTACTTTGTAATTCGTCCATGATTGTAACCATGTATAGACGTGTAGATGATTCATTACCTTTGTAACTTGGTCATGAATGTGACCAGATCTACCTGGAGTTCATTATCTTTGTAACTTGTTCACTTATCAAAACTTTGGGGCCCAGTCCCTGGACCCATTATGTACCTCTGTAATACTTTGACTACCGCCCACAGGATGGGTATGGGGTGCATAATAAAGATATTAAACTAACATGATACAACTTATATAGACCATAGCTGACTTCTGTGACATACTATATAGAAAGCCCCTTGTTAGGCAGAGTATTTCGGGGAAATTGGGTTAATTTTGTCCCCAGGATGCGACTCACACTAGACTTATACCCAGGTACCTATTTTACTGATAGATGAACATGTCTTAAGGAAACACGTCCTAATATTTCCACCCGTACCGGGGATCGAACCCCAGACCTCACTGTGTGAGCTGATTGCGCTAGCAATCGAACTACGGGATACGTAGGTAACTTACACTACGTATGATAATTGTACTTATGTGTACCTGCGTCTAAATGAAAGTTTAGTTTAATATCTTTATTATGCACCCCATACCCATGGTGTGGGCGGTAGTCAAACGATTACAGAGTACATAATAGGTCCAGGGACTGGGCCCCAAAGTTTTGAATGAGTCTAAATGAAACTACAATTATCATACATAGCAACATGTGTTTAAAGTACCTAGGATAACCCAAGAAAGTCAACGTGACTTATTGGAGTTTCGAGGTAAATAAAAACCTGCCTGGTCACTTATAAGGATAAATAAATACATGCAGAGCCTGCTGGTGACTAGTCACCATGACTCTCACGATTCAGTCATATATATTTATAAATTATCATTAATGGGTGACAAGAATGTCTGAGTGGCAACTACATCATGCTCATTTTAGCTAGTATTTCTGGCTTACATAAACTATTTTTTAAAACAAAGAATAATCATTTTAATAAGTTATTTTTAGCTATATATAATATATACCATAGACTGAGTTGTTTAAATAGAGTAAATAGTTGAAATATTATGAGTTACGAGGTAAAATAAGTGAGAGAGAGGCTGGTACATGAGAGGGAAGTAGTGCAGCAGGTTGAGAGCAGCATAGTAGTGATGGTTGAGTTGCTTGACGTACAGGTGAGTTCTATAATACTCTCTCTCACTTCATGTTCACTGACAGCTTTCCAACGTCATACAGAAGCCTTCATCATGCTTTTTTCTTCTTACAAGCTCATGCAAAGTTTTGTGAATATGTGTGGGGATGTATGTATAGTCATCCATTTTACTTTTTCTGGGGAGGGAGTTACTAAGGGCCATTATCCGAGTGAATATGTACATTTTGTCTGTGTTTTTTTGCCGTTATATGTGATAGAATTAATTATGATGTATGGGATATAAAGTAAGAAAAGGCACAGGATTACAGCTGGATATAATTTGTCCTTGACTTCTGTGAAATTCTCGAATGATGACTTCAAGTTTATTTTAGGTAAATTACGCAATTTTTGGATTACGATTGTTTTACTTATTAACATGTGTAAATTGCCAACAATAACCCAAAAAAAGTCAAAGTGACTTTGTAATATATGTGTAAATTACCAATAATAACCCATAAAAGTTAGTAACTTATTTCCATTGGACTCATCCAGGGAGGTGCCATGACGCCGATGAAGTGCTCTTGATCCAGGGAATTTGAGCTTGAGTCAGACCTGATTTCCCCCCTGTTTCTCATTATCCAGCACTATATGACATATGTGGGTATCACTTCCCATTAAATATAATGAAGATTATTTAAATTTAGACTTAGAAAGGCTCACTTGTGATTTTATTTCTCCAGGAGATATATTAGTTAAAATAGTAGGTTATCAGTGTACAGTATCTGACAAGGTAAAGCCCTAAGTTATGCATAACATACTAAATAAAATGTATTGGACATTGTACTGTATCTAAGTATTTTACTCTTATTATTAATATGAGGTAGTACAATTAATGATACATTTTTAAATAAAGAAAGGCACAATACTATGACTGGAACAATGCACAAATAACCTGCACATAGAAAATAGCTTATGATGACGTTAGTGTTTAGCATAGTGTGGGTATGAGAGATGAGATGATTTTTGAGTATAGTCCTAAATTGATTTTTGGGCAGGGGACCTCTTGCTGTTTCAGGCAGAGTTTTCCAGATCTTCAGGCCCTTTATGTGCATTGCATTTTTGCATAGTGAGACAGACACAAGGGATGTCAAAAATTGTCTTGTGCCACGTATTATGCCTGTGTGTTCTATTGAAGCTGTCTAGAAGTTCTGTATATATAGTAGGCACAATAATAAGTGTGTATATTTTGTATATTAAGTAAGTTCAAGCTTTTGAAGAGTGGTAGGGGGTGTCTGGCGCAGGAATTTGTGACCATCCGCACCGCCGCTTTTTGTTGGGTTTTAAAGGCTTAAGGTAATTGGC
This sequence comes from Cherax destructor, assembly GCA_009830355.1. Taxonomy (NCBI): domain Eukaryota; kingdom Metazoa; phylum Arthropoda; class Malacostraca; order Decapoda; family Parastacidae; genus Cherax; species Cherax destructor. The sequence goes on from WNWK01005626.1 coordinate 84,800, forward strand.
CGTGGTAGATCCCCAAGCTGAAATACCATAGGTGAGGTAAGGGTATATTAGAGAGTGATATAAAGTAAGGAGTGCCCTTTAGGGTACATAGTATCATATCTTGAAAAGGATACCTACTGTTTTGGAAACTTTCTTAGTTATTTGCTGGATGTGGGTCTGAAATTTAAGATTACAGTCAAGATGGAGACCTAGAAATTTGCCCTCAGTGTGTCTTGTAATGGGTGAATCATTTATCGATATGTTTAGCTGGATATTTAATGCTCTATTTCCAAAAAGCATGAAGTAGGTTTTCCCTATATTGAGAGTAAGTTTGTTGGTCATCATCCAGTTTGGTATTTTATGTAGCTTGCTGTTTACAGTGTTACTAAGTATACCCGGGTTTGGGTGGGAGAAGAAGTAAGTGGTGTCATCTGCGAATAGAACTGGTTTAAGGAGTCTTGATGCATTTGGGAGATCATTGATGTAAAAAAGATTGTGGGGGATTGTGTAGTAGTGAACCTGTGTGGTTAGTTCAGCACAAAGTTCTGACTATACCTTATTTGCCATGCCTTGATGCTGATGAAGGGTCTTGATTTAAATTAAACTGTGCACAGTATACTCGCTGAATTTTTCATGCCCAAATCGTTCACTCTTTGGACCATGTTCCATGGCTTGGTTGGCAGTGCACTCACCTCTCACACTGAGTGTCCTTGGTTCAATCCCAGCATGGGTAGAAGTAAGTAAGTTTATTCAGGTATACACAAATACATTTACATACATTATCATACATAGCAGCATATGTGTAGAGAACCTAGGATAACCCAAAAAAGTCAGACAGAGTGACTTATTTCCATTGAACATGTTTCCATACACCTGCTGTATCTGTTCACTTAGCAGTAAATAGGTACCTAGGTGTTAGTAGACTAGTATGGGTTGCATCCTGGGGGACAATATTAAAGAACCCCAATGGAAATAAGACAAACAGTCCTCAATGACACACTGACTTTCTTGGGTTACCCTGGGTGGCCAACCCTCTTTTGAGTTAAAATTCCGAATAAGTCTTATCTTAAATAGGTTACAGCTCAATTGCTAGTGCACTCAGCTCACACACTGAGGTCCAGGGGTCAACCCCCAGTATGGGTGGAAATATTAGGACATGTTTACTTAAGACACCTACTGTCCATGTTCACCTATCAGTAAAATAGGTATGTGGGTGTTAGTCGACTGGCGTTGGTCACATCCTGGGACAAAATTGACCTAATTTGCCCAAAATGATCAGCTAGGCCTGTATACCTTGTACATGTGCTTGTAGAAATATAGTAGTAGTATTAGTAGTAGTAGTATTATTTAAAAAGAGGGCAACTGAAATACAATAAGCCAAATTGGAAAATTGAAGGGTTTTGGATTTACTGAGACCTCTAGAAATGTATCTGCTACAAATTTCAAAGAAGGGCTACACTTTTATCCTTTGAAATTCATTTAAGTAATGCTTTATCTTTCCTATATAACTGTATTACAATGTTTAATTTTAGTATTAGAATAATATCTCACTATTCATCCATTCTTTATTTATGTTTTTAATCTAGATCTTTATTTGTGCTATATCATAGAGAACAGTAGTGAAATTGTAGATAGCTTAAAAAATTTTATTCAGTGCATTTGCTAAAGAAACTAAACATTAAAATAATGTGAGTCTTGCTGTCCTGACTTGCTATACAGTCCATTGACCTCTTAAAATACCTCTTAAAATTAATAAACACTTATTTGATTGTATACTTACATCCCATTTTAATTTGGGTTTGTGATTTGTGGCAACCCCTTTCTATCTCTTACCTTTGCATTTCTTAAAATTGGAATTAGACTGTAATTTAGTTAAAAACAAGAAGACATGAATAGCTCTATCCCCTGTAACTACAGTTAGGTTAATTACACATACATGAAGATGGGAAAAGAAAGGCAGTAGGTACTACCATAATGACCGAAATATAAGCAGCTGACAGACAGGCTTTCATAAACAGCATAATATCAGTGGTATATACAATGCTAGCAAATATAAAAGTAGGTTTCAGGTAATTCATGAGAGCTTTCTCAAGATAATACACAGAGTTTACACACTTAGCATTGAGTAAACTTTTCCTTGGGCACATTAAAAGATTGAGAAGATCCTCTCCAGAAATGTACTGCCAGGCTAGTTTCTGAGCTGAGACAGAGAACCTGAGCTATAAGGACTTGAAATAAATCTTTCAACACTGGAGAAATAAATTCAACTTCAATAACAAAAACATAAGGTGGGACCAAGTAAACCAAGTCCTAAATGATATAAACTGGGAAGATTGCCTAAGCATCACGGATCCCAACCTATGTCTAGAACAAATTAACTCTGTGGTGCTTGAGGTTTGCTCAAGGCAAATTCCCTTAAGGAAAAGGAGGAGAAGATGCAAACTAGAAAGAGAGAGGCGCTCCCTATACAGGCGAAGGCACAGAATAACGGAGCGGCTACAGGAGGCCAATATCTCTGAAATACGTAGGGAGACACTAATCAGAGAAATAGCAAACATCGAATTAAAACTAAAGGAATCTTATAGGAATCAAGAGACACGGGAAGAACTAAGAGCCATAAATGAAATTAAAAGAAACCCTAAGTACAGTGGTACCCCGACTTACGATGGTCCCCAAACTCACCCTTTTATGTAAGTTTATTTTTTTCAATGCTTTTGTAAGTGTAATTTTGGGGGTCTAAACGGACTAGTCTATTTTACATCATTTCTTATGGAGATAAATTCGTTTGGTAATGGCACTTGAACAGCATTCTGGAATGCAAAAATATCGTAAGTCGGGGTACCACTGTATTTCTTTTCCTATGCAAAATCAAAGTCGAGAACAACAACCAGTATTGGGCCCCTACTTAAACCGGATGGGTCCTACACAGATGACAGCAAGGAAATGAGTGAGTTACTTAAATCCCAGTATGACTCAGTCTTTAGCGAGCCACTAACCAGACTGAAAATCGAAAACCTAAATGATTTTTTTATGAGAGTGCCACAGAACTTGACAGACGCATGCCTTTCTGACATCATCACGACTCCAAATGACTTCGAGAAGGCAATAAATGACATGCCCATGCACTCCGCTCCAGGCCCAGACTCATGGAACTCGGTGTTCATCAAGAACTGCAAGAAGCCCCTATCACATGCTTTTAACATCCTATGGAGAGGGAGCATGGACACTGGGATCGTCCCGCAGCTACTAAAAACAACAGACATAGCCCCGCTCCACAAAGGGGGCAGTAAAGCAATAGCAAAGAACTACAGACCAATTGCACTAACGTCCCATATCATAAAAATCTTTGAAAGGGTTCTAAGAAGCAAGATCGCCACCCATCTTGATACCCATCAATTGCACAACCCAGGACAGCATGGGTTTAGAGCAGGCCGCTCCTGTCTGTCCCAACTACTGGACCACTACGACAAGGTCCTGGATGCTCTAGAAGATAAACAGAATGCAGATGTTATATACACAGATTTTGCAAAAGCCTTTGACAAGTGTGACCATGGTGTAATAGCACACAAAATGCGTGATAAAGGCATAACAGGAAAAGTTGGTAGATGGATCTATAATTTCCTAACACGTAGAACACAGAGTAGTAGTCAACAGAGTAAAGTCTGAGGCAGCTACTGTGAAAAGCTCTGTTCCACAAGGCACAGTACTTGCTCCCATCCTATTCCTCATCCTCATATCAGACATTGACAGGGATATAAGCCACAGTGCTGTGTCTTCCTTTGCAGATGACACCCGAATCTGTATGACAGTGTCCACCGTTGAAGACACTGCAAGACTCCAAGCAGACATAAACCAAATCTTTAAATGGGCTGCAGAAAACAATATGAAGTTCAATGATGAGAAATTTAAATTACTCAGATACGGAAAACGTGAAGAAATTAAAATCTCATCGGAGTACAAAACTAATTCCAACCACACAATAGAGCGAAAAACTAATGTCAAAGACCTGGGAGTGATCATGTCGGAGGATCTCACCTTCAAGGACCACAACAATGTAGCAATTGCATCTGCTCGAAAAATGACAGGATGGATAATGAGAACCTTCAAAAACAGGGATGCCAAGCCCATGTTGACACTTTACAGATCGCTTGTTCTATCTAGGCTGGAATATTGCTGCACACTAACTGCACCTTTCAAGGCGGGTGAAATTGCTGACCTTGAAAATGTGCAGAGAACCTTCACCGCACGCATAAGTGCGATAAACCACCTCAACTACTGGGAACGCTTGAAGTTCCTAAACCTGTACTCTCTAGAACGCAGGCGGGAGAGATACATTATTATATACACATGGAAAATTCTTGAGGGCTTAGTACCAAACTTGCACACAAAAATCACTCCGTACGAAAGTAAAAGACTCTGCAGGCGATGTAACATCCCCCCAATGAAGAGCAGGGGTGCCACTAGCACGTTGAGGGACAACACAATAAGTGTGAGGGGCCCAAGATTGTTCAACTGCCTCCCAGCATACATCAGGGGGATTACCAACAAGCCCCTGGCTGTCTTCAAGCAGGCACTGGACAGGCACCTCAAGTTGGTACCTGATCAGCCGGGCTGTGGTTCGTACGTTGGACTGCGTGCGGCCAGCAGTAACAGCCTGGTTGATCAGGCTCTGGTCCAACAGGAGGCCTGGTCACAGACCGGGCCGTGGGGGCGTTGACCCCTGGAATTCTCTCCAGGTAGACTCCAGGTAGACAACATAAAAGATGCTTAGAGATATCTATAAGGTAGATCAAAGTGGGCTGTTTGAAATGGGAACTAGTACAAGGATGATGGCACATAAATGAAAACCAAACACAGGGATGGGGGTAGCAGTATTCAAATTGGTTATAGCTATAGTGGGATAAGAAATGGGATCTAAAAGCTGGAATTTAATCCCCTCAAACAGTAAAGTGAATATGTTGTACATAAGAGAAGTAAGCATCATCTGTCTGGTATCTGTAGTGCTATGTGAAGATGTATTAGGTACTGTATTTGCTAATTAGCTACATTTAATGTTACAGAAGTTAGACATATATTTCAAGTTCTGAGGAAGTACCATACAGTACTGTACTGTATATCAGATTTTAATGCTCTTGTAGCATCATATAGTGCTTTATTTAATGTCTTGAATGTTTTAGGTTGTGGCGTAATTGAGTTGGAAAACTTCTCTTTCTTAAGATCTACGAAATGGATCATGCCAAGGTATGATTAGTGTGAACTGATTAGCAACATAAAGCCTTAATTAGTGCTTGTTATATCCCCGGTCCAAGGAAAAAATTAATTATAGTAACCCCTCATTAATCAGGAATGAAATTTAATTTAAATAACTAACTGATTGATTGATTGTTTTCCCATATACAGTGGACCCTCGGTTAACGAATACCCCGGAAATCGTACAGTTATGTAAGTATAATATTTTAAGTGCATGTGGAAGTATATTTTTGGGGGTCTGAAATAGACTAACCTACGTGATATTTTTTCTTAAGGGAGTAAATTCGTTCGGTAATAGTGTTTGAGCAGACTTCAGGAGTAAAGTTTTTACGAAACTCGGGGGTCCACTGTAGTTTTGAACTTTGATAACTCCACTTAAACATTCACAGATTCAGTTCTCTGCCTACTAGTAAATCATGATTTAACCAACATCTTACAAATATAATCATACTGCACTAATCCAGCATTATAATAATGTGGCACATACATTGCTTAAATAAAGTTTCATATTTTCACTGTCATTGTGTAACTTTTCTTCCTACTAATATTGGTTTACTTTATGCTATTGATATATTTTTCATTTCCTACATGTGCAGACCATTAGGGGTAGTTGTTATCTCTTGACTATTTAGTGCATGCAGTTAATCTAAAAGGGCTTTGTAAACTTAAACTTTAAGAGATATAATACACACTTAAATTAGTATTACTTAGTATGGTACAGGGAATTCTTCAGTGCTTGCCTAACTTGTAGGCATGACCTTACACTAGTGGATTTTTCCACCAGTGATTCTGCCTCCATTTGCTTCACCTCACCTGTCTGTAGTATATAAGTCACTTCTCTGCCCATATGCTGTACTTTTATCAAGATTGATGAACTGAACACATCAATTTCAGGCTGAGACTGATTACCTCAAACTTCTCATCTTCCACTGTTCTGTGCATTAGACTGATGAAGCCTCTGGCTAATAATATATTTCCACAATAAAGTTACTTAGTTGTTGCACTAGTGTCTCATTCATTAGCTTCCTATTTTTTTTATATATCCAATTTAAAGAGCTCTTAATATATGGCAAGTGATTTGTTGATTGAAGTACAGTACGTATTTTATTTGATATATTTTTTATTAGTTTTATTCTTCTTTTATCCTTAAAAATTTAATGGCATGAAGCATTTTGGGCATTGGTGGAAATTTTTTAAATCTTCCAGAAAAAAAAATGGAGTTTTCCATGGATGAAGAGACAATTTGTCTAACCACTGTTTACACAACTGCAATACAGATGACTTTCTAGCTATATCCTTTGACTGTTTATTTTGTATATGGTAAAAGTTTACATTTGCTGTTCAGAGCACAAGAATAACAGTGGCAAAGATACTTCCTATGTGGGACATAGCATGTTATTGGGAAAGGTTCTGATTTGGTATTACAAGCTTATAAAAAAAAACCTCATATTTCAGCAAGACTTGAAGCAGTCGTCAAAACCTGTCAGTATTCTCACACACAAGAATTGCCCTCAAATTAATAACAATGGATATTTTTTACTTAGTATTTCATGTTTTACTTGAAATGCATACCCATAAACCTAGGTGCCCCACATGGTATCATTCTGGGCCGCCCTCTTTTTCTCATTTATCAGTGACCTACAAAACACCACCAAGCACTTGAAATGTGTACTCTTTGCTGATAACACATTCTTTTAATATCAGGTTCAAACCCTTTGTCAATAAACACCATAATGAATACTGAGCTTCAAAAGGGTCACATTGGTGATTACCAACAAACTCAATATTGATAATGACATTCTATCTTTTTGGGAATAAACCACATCTACACTTAGATATCAGAATCAACAGTACTCAAATAGCACAAGAAGCAGAGGGAAAATTCCTAGGTCTAATAATAAACAAGCTGAAATTTAAAGCCCATGTCCAACACATGCAAAAGTCTCTCAGACAGTAGGGATACTCCCCAAAATTCGCTGTTATGTTCATTAACCCCCACCTCCACCACTTCTTTTCCCTCATCTACCCATACCTCACAGAATCTGTGTGTAGGGATCTGCTTCAGCTGCACACCTCAAACCCATTTACTCAAAAGGCAGCTCTCAGAACACTCACAAACTCTGTTATACCTTTATTCAAATCTCTAAATCTATTTTATTTAAATGCAATTCATATTACTGTTCAATTCACATGTTCAAAACATTGCAAGGTTATGCTTATGCTGAACTCAAACAATTTCTAGAAAACTGTAACAGAAGACATAGGAACTTTACCAGAAACAAATACTGTACCTCTTTGTAAGACATGATGGAAAATTCCAACAGTCCTACTAAATTCAAAACTGTATGCCTAGACACCCTAGTCAGATTATTTACCCCATCTCTATTTGCAGTTTCCCTTTATTGTTTTGGTTTTGTTTCTCCATAAGAACACTGATGCTGCAATATACTGTACTGAGTTTTGTTACTTGCAATAGTTGTTGTCTTGAATCTGAGTTAGTGTATTGAATGTCGCCTATTTAAAAAAAAAAATTTGTACCTGAGAACTTTTTTGAACTTTAACCCAACTAATTTGTTCTTACTGTCATGTACCATGCTATACTACTTATCTTTTGCCATGTACATTTGTCATATTCATTTAATTTTACTGTGTATATCTTTACATACAGTACATATAATAGAAAACCTTAAGTCATGTGATCATAACTCATGTTTTCAATACTAGTCAATTTAAATTTGTTTTCATTACCAAAAGAAATATACCCATGTGGGAGCAGAATTCATTTCTGTTAAGGGCCGCCACGGCAGGCAGTCCTCAACCTCCCACAGATTTAAGTAGCTTAAGCATCACTTTATTCCTGAAGTGAGGATGTACCTGTCCCTGAAAAAATCTTACATTCAGGTTTCTCCTTGTAATGACCTGTATGTGGTTGCAAGGGTCAATTCGCAGCTTCTGACCCTGCCTCTTTGCTGGTCGCTACTATGTCCACTCTCCTGGCTGTGTTCATCCTGCCTCTACCACTTCTCTCTCTAGATTGTTCCACTTCCTAACAACTCTATGGCTGAAGAAATACTTCCTAACATCCCTATAACTCGTCTTGAGTTTTCAACTACCAATTGTGCCCTCATGTTCCTGTTTCCCATCTGAAACATTGTACCTATTCACCTTGCCAGTTCCTCCATCCTTGATAATTGTCGTAGTCATCCTCACCTCTTGGAGGATTTGGAGCCAGGTGTTAAGATCTTTTTACCACCAAATGTGACATCATTGATACAACCACTGGATTGAGGAGTTATCAAAACATTTAAGTGCCACCCCACACGCGGCAGCAATTGACGACACAAAAGAGTGCCAGAGTTTTGCTTCAACTTTAACATTGCAGATGCAGTTCCCTATGTGAAAAAGACTGAATCATGTGCCAAGATGAGTAATAAATGCTAGTTGGAAAAAAATATGGCCTAGTGGAGTGATTAGTTTAGCTGGTTTCCATCTGTGGAGAGTAAAGTTCAGGAAATTGTTGATCTGGCAAATAAGAGTGCCAGGTGAAGGATTGGAAGATGATGAGGAACCAACTGTAGAGGAAATGTTGCAAAAATTAAATTCTCAGCTGCCGAGAATAGATGATGATGAACCTGAGCTTGAAGGAGCGATGCTGACACTGCAGGAGATACGTGAGTAACTGCATACTATTGGTAAAGTTGCCCACTTGTGTATCAAAATGGACCATGACTCGTCCCGAAGCATTATTGTAAAGAGTACTATGGAGCAGGTGCTTGGGCTTTGCTGTATAAAGAACTGCAGGATAAAACAAACCAACAGTGTATGGCTGAGTACCTGAGCACTCCACTTCAACAATCAACTGATGAAGCTGCATCATCACAAGAACCCCAACCTTCAACCTCACAAGAACCCCAACCTTCAACCTCGCAAGAACCCCAACCTTCAACATCACAAGAACCACAACCTTCAACCTCTGTCCAGTAGGGCCACAGCCATCCTTTCCACTTTAAGATGGTTAGCATCATTAACTTGACTTAAAGTAAGTAACAAATAATGTACAGTATTAATGCAACCATTTTTTAACTAACCGACTATTACATTTAACTAAGCCTGACTAGAGTTCACATATTTTGCCAAGCAACATCACCAACAATGTTAGGTAAGAAAAAAACTTTTTATGACACTAAAAAAATTTTTTTGTAGCTCTGAGGTCTGCAGAATGCAGGCCCAATTTTTCCCATATGTTTTTCAGTCCATAAGTTGTGGAAATCATTAGTAGCACAATTTTTCAGGAACATAATCTGCACGCAATGTGATCGTCCACTGTATGTGTAAAATGTTTTTGTCCTTTGTCTCAAGTTGGCTTTAAGCTTGCCAAAAATGCTCTGCATAACCAGGGGCTTTAAATGTGCAGTATTAAATGTCATCCATTATTGTACAAATGATGTATCATGTCAAAATAAAGAATTTGAATTTAGAAGACTTAAAATAACTAGTAGGCAATATTTTTTGCCACTGTATTTAGAGTACATTTCCCTACCTCATCCAATGATATCTCTTTATTTCCATATTTGAGTCAGCAATGTTTAACAGATAGCCGAGGTCATGGATGCCAGTACTGCATTGGTATTTGCATCCATCAATATAAGCTTTGCCTAAGTCCTACATGTACTGTTATACTTGATGCCCTCTCTAATGCCTTGAACTAGCAGTTGTATTAAACAAGTTTGTGGAATGGTAAACACACAACTTACTCATTAAGGTCAGGTCATGCAACATCTAAGCACAGTAACTAGGGGCATTGTCAAGAATAAGCAAATCCTTGAGCCCAAAGTTCTCTTTGGCCAGATATAACATGACCTCAGGTATATAGCAGTGTTTGAGCAATTCACTAAACAGATGCACTGTCATCAGTGCACTCTTAGACTGTCAAACAATATTAAGTTTGATATTCGTCTTAACCCGTTTATTGAATCATGCCTTACACAGTTAATTCCTAGTAGGTGCATTTTTTATAAAGAGACCATAAGGTTTCTTTATCTGGCACTTACTGTCGAAATTCATTCTTAGTTAATGAAAAGATTAGTACAGCATATATTTTTTTTTTTAATGCACCAGTGGTTCATGCTGACTACTAAGAAATGAAAACAGCCTAAGCCCAAGTTGAGCCCAGATTCTATATGGGAATTATTTGGAAATGTGGGAATTTTCATGCTTCACTGAGTTTTAGCAAGAACATGGTGTGCTGAGTAATAATTTTGGCTTGTATAAGTGCATTGTGATGAGTTAGTGCAGAGAAAAATTGCAATTTATGAAGGTTACTAGAGTAATTCTAGGATATAGTACAGACACATTTCATATTCTGTACAACTTTGTTAAAATTGCACATATGGTACAGGTGTAGGACTTAGTGCTGAGGAAAAGAGGAGGATGAAATAAAGGAGTGGAGTGCAGTCCAGTGAGGATGTCTTGTCTCAGTACATAAGGTGTATTGAGATAAGACACCAGGGATACTTCTCTTGATCATACTCATGTTATCAAACTATATTATGTACGTATATGTACAGTACATTGATCTATTAAAATGAATTTTTTTCGCTCCTTGTTGCAGGCCATTCCCCTGGTGGTGGGGCTGGTGATAGTGGTTGGCACAGCCATTCTCACCAAGCTTTACCTTTCCAAAAAACGTGGGCCACCTCGCACCCTCCAAGACCCTACTGTGAAGTACCCGTTAGAACTAATTGAACGAGAAGAGGTCTCTCATGACACAAGGCGTTTCAGATTCAAATTGCCATCACCTGATCATGTTTTAGGTAAACATTGAATATTTTTTTTTTCCTGTCCTTGTTTTGCTTGGAAAATAAGTTTTGTTTTTTTGGCAGGGTTTTATTCCCGATAAGGCTCAATGCTATAAACTGCATGTACTGTTATACTGTACTTTACGAAGAATGCGTAACAAATATTTCTCACCTTCCTGCAACTTAGGCTTGCCTGTTGGTCAACACATATACCTCTCAGCCCGTGTTGAGGGTCAGTTGATAGTGCGTCCCTACACACCTGTCTCCAGCGATGAGGACAAAGGATATGTGGATCTTGTCGTCAAGGTGAGCAACTTTTGATTCTTCTCTCTCTCATATATTTATGATAATTTATCAAAGTATGATAAACTCATTTTACATTAAAATGATAAACCTAAAATTGTACTGGTTATTATAGACCTAGAATGTGTGTGTTTATGAAGATTAAAGAATTACATTTCTGTAAAAGTGACTTGCAGACATAGTTTATTGCAAAAATACACAAATCTGTGGTAGGTATAATTCCTTTACTCTTCTGAATCCTCTTATCCACATTGGATATTGCTTTGTTGTTAAAGTTATGATATTGAATTTTATTTAATTGTTTTTAGATTTTTACATCCACAAAAATAGCACTTAAAAAATGTGTGTAACTGATTGATTATGGTTGTAACATGGTGTAGCTGTCCATGGTTGTACCTTGGTGTAGTTGTCCATGGTTGCACCATTGTGTAGTTGTTCATGGTTATTTTTTTTTAACACCTCGGCAGCTTCCCACCGAGGCAGGGTGACCCAAAAATAAAGAAACTTTCATCATTCAATACTTTCACCATCACTCATATGTAATCACTGTCTTTGCAGAAGCGCTCTAGATACGACAGTTTAGGTGTCCCTTCAAACTGCCAATATCCCAAACCCCCTCCTTTAAAGTGCAGGCATTGTACTTCCCATTTCCAGGACTCAAGTTTGGCTAACTGGTGTCTCTGAATCCCTTCACAAAATATTACCTTGCTCACACTCCAACAGCTCGTCAGGTCCCAAAAACCATTCGTCTCCATTCACTCCTCTCTTAACATGCTCACGCACGCTTGCTGGAAGTTCAAGCCCCTCGCCCACAAAACCTCCTTTACCCCCTCCCTCCAATCTTTTCGAGAACAACTCCTACCCTACCTTCCTTTCCCTACAGATTTATACGCTCTCCAAGTCATTCTGCTTTGTTCCTTTCTCTCTAAATGACCAAACTACCTCAACAGCCCCTCTTCAGCCCTCTGACTAATACTTTTAGTAACTCCAGACCCCCTCCTAATTTCCACACTATGAATTCTCTGGTTATATCATGTTATAATTATTGAAGGTTGTATTATGGTGTTGTTAAATACCAATAGTCTGTAAATAAGACGCATGTAGAACAGTAGAACCCCCATATTCACGGATTCGGTTTCCGTGGTTTCAGTTATCCACGGTTTACCATGGCCCTTAACCCTTACTGTCCAAACGTAGATCTACGATTTTGTGGGTAGTGCTCTGACCTTGATATTCTCGATAAGAAAGCATGTAAAAAAACGTAGATTTACGTTTGGAGTGCTACGCGAGCGAACATGGATCTACGTTTGGACAGTTTAAGGATTAAATAACCCTTAATTTTGCTGAATAATGGCACCAAAGCAGAAAAGTAGTGATGCTAGCAGTTCTTCAAAGCCTAAGAGAAGTCGTGAAGTGCTTATCAGTGAAAAAATGCTAATTCTCGACTTAGTGTGTAATTTATCAAATTTTAATCATAAGTATGTATGTAAACGAAAAGTGACATATACAGTGGACCCCTGGTTTTCGTAATTAATCCATTCCAAAGAGAGTGACTAAAACCGAATATTACGATTTCCGAATCTATTTTTCCCATAAGAAATAATGGAAATTCAATTAATCTGTTCCAGACACCCAAAAGTGTTTAAATAAAATATTTTTCTACATTAAATATACATTTAATTACACAGAAAACAATGAGACATAAAGAATAAAACAATAAAACCATGACACTTACCTTTATTGAAGAGTTGATGTGTGGAAGATGGGAGGAGGGGAGAGGATGGAAGATTTTTTATTGTTTGGAAGGGGGAATCCCCTTCCATAAAGACATCAGGTAACAAGTCCTTATCTGGGATTACTTCCCTTCTTTGTTTTTTAATGCCACTAGGACCAGCTTGAGTCACTGGACCCCTGTCTCACAAAATAACTGTCCAGAGAGCTCTGTTGTCTGGCATCTCTTTAAAACTTGCCTAAAATGGGACACCACATTGTCATTGTACATGTTGCCAACATGGCCTGCAACAGCTTTGTCAGTGTGAAAATCATCCATAAATCTTTGCACCTCAGTCCACTTGGCACAAATGTCCTTAATCTTTGAAGAAGGCACTGTCTTCCATCTCTCTTCCTCTGAAGCAATTTCCCGAGCTGTGGTCTGTTGCTGTTGCAGATGAAGCTCTTGCAGATCTGCATTGGTTAGCTCTTCATTGTGGTCCTCCACCAACTCTTCCACATCCTCGCCACTAACCTCCAACCCCATGGACTTCCCCAGTGCCACAATTTTTTCCACAACAGGCACAGGGTCCTGAGGGTCAGCCCCAAACCCTTCAAAATCCCTCTCTTGGACACAACCTGGCCACAATTTTTTTCCAAGCAGAGTTCAAAGTCCTGGAGGTCACTTCCTCCCAAGCCTTCCCTATAAGGTTTATGCAATGGAGGATACTGAAGTGATCTTTCCATAACTCTCTTAGGGTCAATTCAGTGTCTGAGGTTATGTCAAAGCATCTTTGAAACATTGCTTTGGTGTAGAGTTTTTTGAAGTTTGCAATGACCTGCTGGTCCATGGGCTGGAGGAGAGGAGTGGTATTAGGGGGCAAGAATATCACTTTGATGAAATGAAACTCCTCCACAATTTGCTCTTCCAAGTCTCGAGGATGAGAAGGAGCATTGTCCATTACCAGGAGGCACTTGAGTTCCAATTTATTTCCCAGGAGGTATTTCTTCACACTGGGGCCAAACACTTTGTTGAACCAATCAAGAAAAATTTCCCTCATGACCCATGCCTTACTGTTAGCCTTCCACATCACACACAAATTAGCCTTGGCAACACTGTATTTCTTGAACACTGGGATTTTCAGTGATACACCAGTAAAGGCTTCACTTTGAAATCCCCACTAGCATTACTACACAACATAAGAGTTAGCCTGTCTTTCATAGGCTTGTGCTCTGGCAGTGCCTTTTCCTCCTGTGTAATGTAGGTCCTGTTTGGCATTTTCTTCCAAAACAGGCCTGTTTCATCACAATTGAATACTTGTTGGGGTTTGAATTGTTCAGCCTCTGTTTTTTTTTTTTTTTTTTTTCAACAAGTCGGCCGTCTCCCACCGAGGCAGGGTGACCCAAAAAGAAAGAAAATCCCCAAAAAGAAAATACTTTCATCATCATTCAACACTTTTACCACACTCATACATAATCACTGTCTTTGCAGAGGAGCTCAGATACGACAGCTGAGAAAAGTCCCTCCCAGCTGTCACTATCTCAGACCCCTCCTTTAAAGTGCAGGCATTGTACTTCCCATTTCCAGGACTCAAGTCCAATTAAATCAATTAACCTCTATGTACCTTTTGAATTCATGCACATATTTTTCAGCCGCACATTTGTCTGAACTTGCTCCCTCACCATGCCTTATGACACTATGCTTCTTAACTCTGTCAAACCAGCCTTTGCTGGCTTTAAATTCGCTCACTTCAGCATTTGTTGTAGGCATTTTCTTGAGATCATGCAACTGCCTTGCTTTTTCAGATATTATCGCATGTGTAACACTATCTCCTGCTAATTCTTTCTCGGTGATCCACACCAACAAGTCTCCACATCTTCCAGTATTTGCGATCTCTGTTTTGTGACCATACTTGCACCTTTCGCAACAACAGCTTCCTTGATTTCATTTCCCTTGGCCATGATGGAAGTGATGGTTGTATGGGCTTTGCCATACAGCCTGGCCAGCTCGGTGACACGTACTCCACTTTCATATTTTGCAATGATCTCTTTTTTTCAGTTATACCGTGTTTCTGACCTTCTTTACCACAGGGCTGGCACTAGGAGCTTTCTTTGAGCCCATGGTGGCTTATTTAGCAGTTGCAAGCACTAAAAACAAGGGAATTATGATGAATTGTATCTTATGAACACGTGGGGTGACTGTCACTCGCTGGTAAACAATGGTACACTGACTGTGAATGAGCGGAATTACAATCACCGAACCAATATTTTTACGAAAAAACGTTAGGAACACTGAATATTACGAACTCTGGTGACTACGAACACCGGGGGTCCACTGTACATAGGGTTTGCTGCTATCCAGAGTTTCTCAGGTATCCACGGTAGGTCTTAGAATGCATCCCCTGCGGATGTAGGAGGACTACTGTACTAGGATATTTACTGAGATGTTTCACTCATGGCAGTCAAATATCCCCTCAAAAATATCCTAGTAGTATGTATACTATTCTACACATCTTTTTTGACATAAATGATTTATTATTTGTCATGACCATTTTCCGACGGGTTTTATTGAAAATTTAATTGTTAAACTTTTCAAGATTTACTTCAAGAATGTTCATCCCAAATTTCCTGATGGAGGTAAAATGAGCCAACACTTGGAGGCTATGAAAATAGGGGAAACCATTGATGTGCGAGGGCCATCCGGCTTATTAGAATACAGAGGACGTGGAGTGTTTGCCATTAAGCCAGACAAGAAGTCGCCACCGAATTTGGTTACAAGCAAAAAGATCAACATGATTGCTGGTAAGACTGTTATGTTAGTTTTCTAGCTTTTAAATATTTCATCAAAATTCAAATAATCTTCACTTGTAATTAAGATTAATGTATCCTTTTATATAACTTTTTGAAATGCTGTGAATAATACAGACTTGATAGTTTATTTAGGTACAGGTACACATAGGTACAATTATCATACATAGTGTAAATTAACTAGGATAACCCAAAGAAAAAGTCACTTATTTCCAATGGGTTTATTGATCATAACATCAGTGGTATACCATACTGACAAGATGGTGAATCACACACGTGCAGTACCTGGTTATCTTTATTTTGAAGATGATTTACCAATTTGTGGCTTTATCAGTTCACTACAAAGATTATTAATAAGGCCACTGGTTTGCAAAATATCTTCAAAATAAAAATACCCAAGGGCTGCATGCAGGCAATTCACTAATATGGATTTGTCAGAAAGAAAATACTACAGTTCATAAATTTCGTAATCATTTTCATTTACTCATGTATTACAGTATGTTTTTTATAAATCAAATTTTGATTTATGTTTTTCATATGTAATTTGGTATAGTAGTATAGTACAGTGGACCCCCGGTTTACATAATTAATTCGTTCCAGAATGCTGTTCAAGTTACCAAACGAATTTGTTCTCATAAGGAATAATGTAAATTAGATTAGTCCTTTTAGACCCCCAAAAATACACTTACAAAAGCACTTACAAAAATACACTTACATAATTGGTCGAGTTTTGAGCAGTACGTAAACCGGGGGTCCACTGTATAGCATTCACCAAATTGTCATCACCGACATCCCTCACCATTATTGTAACTATTCCACCACTTCCTCTATTAGTTCTCTCATGAAGCACACCATGAGTCATATTGGAAGTATCAGGTGGTGGGAAATGTGATATATGACCAGTATCAGGAATTAAATGCAAAATGGGAGTTGACACAGTTACTTTTTGCTGATGATACTGTGCTTATGGGAGATTCTAAAGAAAAGTTGCAAAGGTTAGTGGACGAGTTTGGGAGAGTGTGTAAAGGTAGAAAGTTAAAAGTGAACATAGATAAGACTAAGGTGATGAGGGTATCAAACGATTTAAATAAAGAAAAATTGGATATCACATTGGAGAGAGGGATTATGGAAGAAGTAAATGTTTTCAGATATTTGGGAGTTGACGTGTCAGCGGATGGGTTTATGAAGGATGAGGTTAACCATAGAATTGATGAAGGAAAAAAGGCGAGTGGTGCATTGAGGTATCTGTGGAGACAAAAAACGTTATCCATGGAGGCAAAGAAGGGAATGTACGAAAGTATAGTGGTACCAACACTCTTATATGGGTGTGAAGCATGGGTTGCAAATGCTGCAGCGAGGAGGAGGCTGGAGGCAGTGGAGATGTCCTGTCTAAGGGCAATGTGTGGTGTAAATATTATGCAGAAAATTCGGAATGTGGAAATTAGGAGAAGGTGTGGAGTTACTAAAAGTATTTGTCAGAGGGCTGAAGAGGGGTTGTTGAGGTGGTTTGGTCATTTAGAGAGAATGGATCAAAGTAGAATGACTTGGAGAGCGTATAAATCTGTAGGGGAAGGAAGGCGGGGTAGGGTCGTCCTAGAAAAGGTTGGAGGGAAGGGGTAAAGGAGGTTTTGTTGGGCGAGGGCTTGGACTTCCAGCAAGCATGTGTGAGCGTGTTAGATAGGAGTGAATGGAGACGAATGGTTTTGGGACATGACGATCTGTTGGAGTGTGAGCAGGGTAACATTGTGTGAAGGGATTCAGGAAACCAGTTAATTGATTTAGTTGGACTTGAGTCCTGGAAATGGGAAGTACAATGCCTGCACTTTAAAGGAGGGGTCTGAGATAGTGACAGCTGGGAGGGACTTTTCTCAGCTGTCGTATCTGAGCTCCTCTGCAAAGACAGTGATTATGTATGAGTGTGGTGAAAGTGTTGGATGATGATGAAAGTTTTTTCTTTTTGGGGATTTTCTTTCTTTTTGGGTCACCCTGCCTCGGTGGGAGACGGCCGACATGTTGAAAAAAAAAAAAAAAAAAATGTTTAATGTCCCAGCTTTAATAAATTTTTCATCACAATTGTTTTAAATTTCAAATGGTTGTAACACTTGCTACCTCTTTTAATTCATTCCCTTTTTTCTACCACTCTGCATAATATAAAAATATTTCTACAGTTCCATATTTTCTTTATAACTATGACGTTTTGTTATTCCTGTTTGAGGATACCTGGGCTAAAGATTTTTTATCTTATTTTATATTGTCTTTATGATCTTGTGTGGAAATCATCTCTTGTTTTACTTATCAGCCAGCATACACATTCTAATTAGTTTCAGGCTTTTATTATAACTATAGTATTATTCAGCTCTGCTAGCTTTTTTTTTTTTTTAACTCTTGAGACCTATTTTGTTTAATTCACATTTTTCTCTTATCTTTTTTATACACTTGTCATCAATCATTCCCATCCCAGAACCCCTCACTATGCTTAAACTTATAATTTATGAAGTTTAGGAAAGTAAATAGTTACTTTTTTTTTAATTTTATATTAAGCACTAAACCCATGTGGGTCATTCAGCACAAGATGTGGTGGAGGTTTGATCCTCCGTATGCTGACCGCAAGACAGACTTGCTTCCTGTTTGTACTTGACTAGAAATCAAGTTACTGATAATTTAAAAATGGGTGTGGTATTAATTTAATTCGTCTAATGGACAGAATTTGAGGAACGTAACCCTACTGTTAGGTGGGAAATGGGATATGCCTGTGTGGTCATTGAGTAATAATTTCTTATTTGGAATCACTTCAGTATCCTTCAGTTCTTCAGATTTCATTAAATGCTATGAGTACACACTGTATAGGATGTACTGTATTTAACACACCGGATGTATCCCACTGAGACAAGGTGACCTAAAAAGAAAAACTAAAGTTTTTTAAATTTAGTAATTTATTTCTCTCGGCATTTTAGTCACCTTTTACGACATGCATGACTTACGGAGGAAGAATTCTTTTCCATTTCCCCATGGAGAATATCCATACATATGAGAATGACTTGTTTTACCCTGTAGGTGGCACTGGGATCACCCCCATGCTCCAGCTGGTGCGTCAGGTGGCTCGTGATGAGGAAGACAAAACGCAGCTGGCTCTCATCTTTGCCAATCAAACGGAGGCAGACATATTGCTCAGACATGAGCTGGAGGATGTGTTAGCTCAGCATTCAGACAAATTCAAGCTCTGGTATACTGTGGATCGCCCAGAAGAAGGTGAATTAGAAGAGCATTATCTGTGATGTAATAGCTCTTTCATATATGTAACTAATTTTCTCGGCTTTTTGTGGCTCCTTGAAGTGTTTGATGTTCTCTAATTTTGTACACTTTTATTTCATACTACAGCTTCCCTTGGGTTTCTGTTGTAAATAAGAAACTACAGTTGGTCTTGGCTGACAGACCTTGTGTTGTCTGTGACACACTGAAAAATATTTGTGGCTAAATTATTCTTTTTTTTTTTTTTTAAAGTAGCTTACTTTCTTTCTGGTCTTACTTTTTGAGTAGCAAGCTATGCATTTGATATGGTACATTCTGTAATAAGAGTTAATTGATACTTTTAAAATATGACTTTCTGCATTGTTTACAGTAATAACAAATTTATTCTATTAGTTTTGCAAGTTTAATTATTCAAATAGGCAAATGCTTTTCCATGGTCTTTTGATTTATGGTAGGCTATTTCCCATAAAGATGGGGAAGACTCAAAGGAGGAAACATTTAAAGTGCCTTCACTCAAGATTCTTCAAGAATTTTTTAAGATAGGAAATGTTTAGTAGAGTATAAGTTATTCCTGCATATAATTTTTAAGCCTTTTACTAATGCACCGTCATTGCTTCAGCATGGAAATACAGCAATGGGTTTGTAAGTTCCGAGATGATCTCGGAGCATCTTTACCCGCCTGCAGATGACACAATTGTACTGATGTGTGGGCCACCCCCCATGATCAACTTTGCCTGCATCCCCAATCTGGACAAACTGGGTTATTCATCCAACATGAGGTTCTCTTTCTAGGACTTAGACAAGAAGTACTAGAGCATTATAGGAAATTCAGTGGTTTTGAAACAAAGTAAGGTACTGTATATTAAAATTCATCAAAACATGACTGTCGGTTACATTGTGATCTAGTAAAAAAAAAAAAAAAAAAAAGTTGGTATAAGCAGGTATTTAAGAATTATAATAGATTTTATAAAAGGTACTTAAATTTTTTAATAATTTTTTAATACCTGCATAGTTTACCCTTTATTTTTGGAGAAAGAACTACTTCCTTTATGCAGTAACATATAATTCCCCCCAGATATTACAGCTACTATCTCCACACAATCAGGTGTTAGAAAATGCATAAGTACTTGAAATATATTTTGAATTCCTGGTTTGGCTGTCATACAGGTAAGAAAGACAGTTTATACTTAAAAATAAAGGTTTGAAAATTAATAAAACTGTATAATTACTTAAGGAAATTACCTTTAATAAAAAAAATTTAAGGAGCATATGGAAATGTCTCAAGGTACCTAACTAGATAGGAAAAATTACATGATCAGGAGGAAGTAAAGACCAAGAAATTGAGGTACACTGCAAGCAGTGCTTCAGTGAGAGTGCGGCCCAAGAAAAGTTCAGTTTATTACTTCCTCTGTGTAGGTGCTTTCATCAGCAACATGGTCAGCTGTCCTACTGCCTAATTAATAATTTGAAATTTGTGATTATGGAAATGTACTAATTGAAGTTATTCTTACATTATATTCTGTGGAATGTTTTACATGATTGTTATGCTCTAAAATGCTCCGTAGTTAGTTAAATACATAAAAAAATATTTTCTATGCTGTACTAAAATTTTTTGGATTGACAGTGTTGAAATCATTTTGTTTCCACTATTCCCAGTATTGGCTGAAAAATAACTACAGGAACAATTATCGTCTTATGTCATAAAATCTTAATGTGTACAAATTCTGAACAAATTATGCAAATTATTTCAGATTATATAATTTATATTAGATGTACATAATTATTTGTATTTTTTAGGGAAATGAACATTAATGCACTCATTTAGGACACCTTTATTGAAGATGTTTACATCTTTAGCCCTTGATCACTTAAAAAACATGCATGTATTTGAAGTGATTCAAATGTATTTGGTCACTCCAAATACATGTATATATATTTGAAGTGATCAAGGTCTAAGGACCAAAATGTCTCCAATAAAAGTTTTAGGTGAATGCATTTGTGTTCATTTCCCTAAAGAATACAAATAATTATGTCTAATATAAACTATTTTGTGAAGGGAATTCAGGGAAACCAGTTAGCCAAGCTTGAGTCCTGGAGGTGGGAAGTACAATACCAGCACTTTAAAAGAGGGATTTGGGATATTTGCTGTTTGGAGTGATATCTGAACTGTCATATCTGAGTGGCACTGCAAAGACAGTTGTAAGGGATCTGTAGAATATTATTACTAGCTGTGTATCTATAAATGCAATGAAAGATGCTTAGCTTCGATGCTGTCTTAGCCGTTCTGCAGCTGCACCCAGAACGGCTCCTCCGACGTGAAACAGCTATTCTACAGCCCGGAGCTGATGAAGGATAAGTAAGCATAAGTACATAATTGCCCCAAAGGAACATATATTTCAGTGTCACTTGAATGTAATGCTGAATGAAACACTTGTTTGGGCTCAATGGCCCATAGATAACGGGGTGTATGGGTAAATCTAGACACGATATGACCTATCTGCTGCAGCCAACCTAACTAGGTGTGTAACTGACTAGACTTACCTGGGTATTTATATTGGACCCGAAAGTTTTTTCCTCTGACTTGTGGTAAGGAAAATGTCACCCTGGTATTGTTGTCTTGATTGAAGTAGTAGTGTCTCATAGTTGCACTGTCCTTTAATCAGTAGACTGTCCACAACACGATCTGTTACACCACACTACAACCAAGATTTGTCCTTTCATGGTAATTTCACAACAGGAAGATAGTTACACTTCACTATAATAATTCTACTGCGAATTTTGAGATTTTACAAGAGTCAAATGCACTGTTCCTTTGTTTAGGGCAATGCTCGCACGAGACACGCTTTCCCTTCTCCTGAAGTCAATCTGAGCCCTCCAGCGCACTTCGGGTGTCTCTACAAAGGATTTGGTGAACTCAGCGTTATTTCCCTTCTTGCTTGACATTGTCACAGTGTTCAATACTAATGATAGATTTCCTGGTACAGTGGACCCCCGAGTAACGAACAAAATTCATTCCAGAAGCCTGCTCAAGTGCCATTACCAAACGAATTTACTCCCTTAAGAAATAATGTCAAGTAGGTTAGTCCATTTCAGATTCCCAAAAATACACTTACAAAAGCACTTACAATATTATACTTACATAATTGTATGATTTCCGGGGTGTTCGTTACTCGGGGGTCCACTGTATCTAATTATCAACGACAGTTCATTATTGTCCCACATTGCAATTAAAGTGATGCAGGGTTTTCCTGTAATTTTCCTGCCAAGGTAAAATGTTCTTTTTCTCATTTCACTGTCACTTGTATTGGAAAGAACACTGTGGTGCAAAAGGAGGTGACATGACTACGATCCTGTACATGCTGGTAGCCGCATATGGATTTAATTACTGATCGTGTGGAAGCAAGAGAGGCTATCAGCCCCTCTGGAGGGCTGAGTTACTCAGGGGGCCGAGGGGCTGAAATCCCCTTTCTGCAGAAATTTTCTCCACAACAGTGATTGTGTGAATGATGGCGGAAGTTTCGTTTTTGGGTCATGCTGCCTCGGTGTGAGACTGCTGATGTGTGAAAAAACAATACGATCTAAAATAATTTGCATAATTTGTTCAGAATTTGTACACGTTAAGATCATATGACAACACGATAATTGTTCTTGTAGTTATTCTATAGTCTCTAAAACTTTAAATGATTCATTATATATTTTACTTTTCTCTTGCATATTTTTTAATTTTATTCTTGCTAATTAAAATACAGGAGGCCCTCCACATTTGTGAGGGTTAGGGGATCAAGAACCTCGCAAATGTTGAAAATTCACGAATGTTTGGTGCGCAAATATATTGTAGGGAAATATAATAGGATTTACTTAGCCTAACAATACTGCTTCCTTAACCTATTGAACCATGAACAATCATAAAACACATGAAAACAACATAAAATATTGTATACATGTTATGGTTTAATAAATAATGAACAAACAAAACACTCACCACTCGTAAGGTTAGGCAGACGAACTCTGATGACTTGATGATGACAATGACGATGGTGATAATAGTCATGCAGTTACTGATGACAGTTGAATGGAGGTGATTATATGGAGTGTAACTGCATGGCATGATGAGTCTAGTGTGTGGATTCTAACTCTACTGCCAGTGTCACTGCTGATAATAGGCGGCTGTGCATTTGCGAATGTTTGAAGCTCGCGAATGTGGAGGGCCTCCTGTACATAATTGGTTTGTTGTTAAAATATATACAGTGGTCCCCGAGTAACGAAAAAACTTCATCCCAGAAGCCTGCTCAAGTGCCATTACCGAACGAATTTACTCCCTTAAGGAATAATGTCACGTATGTTAGTCTATTTCAGGCCCCCAAAAATACACTTCCACAAGCACTTACAATATTATACTTACATAATTGTACGATTTCCGGGGTGTTCGTTACTCGGGGGACCACTGTAGTTTTATTTTAGTTTTTGTCTTAGTACATGTGTATTAGATTATGGTGTACTTTTCTGTCTACTAATACAATGATATTCTACATATAAAATAGGTTGGGGCATATTGAAAGCTTTATTAAATCTTAGATACTCATGTCAAAGGCTCAAAGGCAGTGCTTGAAACATAATTATAGAACCTTGATAATTTACAAGATACTATTTAAGTTGTGTATTTGCTTTAGGAAAATAAAAATATACAGTAGAAAGCTTTTTTTTTAAGTTGTGGGATCATAGCTTGCCTTTTCAATACTATGTGATTTAAATTTTGTTCTTTCTTCCATTAAGGCATGCCAGAGTGGAATTCATTTCCATTGGTGGCACGTATTTCTGTTAAGAAGCACTACAGCAGGCAGACAGGAGGCTCATCACTGTGTATTGGGCAACTCCTCTTGTAGCAGTGCATGGGAGGGTTTGTAAGGGAGGGGAATGCACGTAAACAAGCAGCCTCCCACGTGGGTCATTGTATCAAGGCACATACCGCATGATTTTTGCTCCATGCTCATCACTCGGTTTTTCCTTTTCATCATTCCCATATCTCGGGATATTTATAATGGCTTCCATACAGTGTAGGTGATGCTAATGAAGCAAGAAAGAAAACTAAGCTTATTTCAAACAAATTGGAAGTAATTGAGATGCTGAAGTGTGGTGCATACATCATGGAGATGGCATGAGTGTTTAGTATTAGAAAATCAATGATTTGTTCAAATTGAGACTTTAAGATAGAGGCTTGTGCAATGAGTAATCCTCATTGTGACTGAAAATAATGAATAGGTCATTACAACTAAATAAAATAGGATGGTTTTGGCCCATTAGGGCCACAACCACCCTCTCCACTCCAGGTTGTTAAGCGTTACCAACATGACTTGAAGACCAGTAAATACTGTACAATATTAATTTAACCATTTTATAACTACATGTACTTTTTCTTTTAAGTATCTGAACCTTGATGGGTTTAGCACTTAATTATAATCATTAATAATAATAATCATCTGAACTTCACAAGAGTTCAGGTATTCAAGAGCTTACTCATTGACAAAATTAGGTGTTCAGAGCTTACTCATTGAAAAAATTAGATAGGAAAAAGTATTAAGTTTTTGAAGAATTATGATTAATTTTTTTCTTTAGGGTCTGAGGAGCACAACCCTAATTTTCCAATGTTTTTCAGTAGTACAACTTTCAGGAACATAACCTGCACGAATTATAAATGTCCACTGTAACTACAGTGCTAGTCACAGCATTATGCCGTTCCTCCCCCCCGCATGTACCTAAACACACACACATACTACCATGAAAGATTATAATATATATATATATTGGTGTAAATATTATGCAGAAAATTCGGAATGTGGAAATTAAGAGAAGGTGTGGAGTTACTAAAAGTATTTGTCAGAGGGCTGAAGAGGGGTTGTTGAGGTGGTTTGGTCATTTAGAGAGAATGGATCAAAGTAGAATGACTTGGAGAGCGTATAAATCTGTAGGGAAAGGAAGGCGGGGTAGGGGTCGTCCTAGAAAAGGTTGGAGGGAGGGGGTAAAGGTTTTGTGGGCGAGGGGCTTGGACTTCAGCAAGCATGTGTGAGCGTGTTAGATAGGAGTGAATGGAGACGAATGGTTTTTGGGACATGACGATCTGTTGGAGTGTGAGCAGGGTAACATTTTGTGAAGGGATTCAGGGAAACCAGTTAATTGATTTAGTTGGACTTGAGTCCTGGAAATGGGAAGTACAATGCCTGCACTTTAAAGGAGGGGTCTGGGATAGTGACAGCTGGGAGGGACAATTCTCAGCTGTCGTATCTGAGCTCCTCTGCAAAGACAGTGATTATGTGTGAGTGTGGTGAAAGTGTTGAATGATGATGAAAGTATTTATTTTCTTTTTGGGTCACCCTGCCTCTGTGGGAGACGGCCGACTTATTGAAAAAAAAAAAATCTATATCTATATATATATTTGCACACTTACTAAGGTTTTAATACTTGGTGCTGCGTCCTTTATGCTTAATCACGTCCCTTAGCCGTGTAGGAAGACTCGCACAAATTCTTGAGGGTTTGAGGAGGTATATTATTCCATGCCTCATGTAGAGCAGCCTCCACTCATGGAATGTAACTGATATCCTTGCCCAGTAAACTTCGTTTCACTATTGACCAGAGGTTCTCGATAGGGTTTAGGTCGGGAATTACCTGGCCAGTCATTAAAAAACCTCGCTTCACAGTCCTTAAGTCACTGAATTACAGATTTGGCAGTATGACACAGTGCACAGTGCACCATCCTGCATAAAAACCATAGCCCCACACTTGTCAAATGCCTCAGGTAAATTGTCACACAACTTCAGGTAATTATACTGGTTCATATACTGGTTTTTGGGAAGCACAGAGTTCAACACTGAGCACTGAAACACCCCCAAACTATGAGAGAGTCTGGGTGTTTGGTGGTCCCACAGGTGTAGCGTGGGTCTAACGGGTCACTACCTCTGGGCCGGTACACATGTGCCCCACAGTTACAGGTGAAGGTTGCTTCATCACTCCAAAGTACTTCAGACCACTGTTGAGGACTCCAGTGAAGATATTTGCATAATCCAGCCTACGTTTCTTCTGTGGCTTGCAGAGGATTGGTTTTTTAACCTGGTGGTGACTACTGTAGCCCAGTTCTGACACATGTCTGTTAACTGTTCTTACAGACACCTCTGAGAGAAGATGTGGGTTCTTTTATTTCAATTCTCTAGCAATTATCTTAGGTGTACTCTAACTGCTTTAACACAACGTACGAACAGATGTCTTCTTCGAGGGGCCAGGCCAAGGTTTGGCAGCTGGTAACTCGACACCGCCACCAGCCTTGAAACGCTGCACCCAGTTCCTCACTGAACGCTCACACACACACCAACATTCTCCACTATTTCTTTCGTCTGGTGCCCTATGATTTGAGCTATAGTTTCCTTTTACCCATAATCAAACATGTATAGCCCCAAAACCAAAGGTAACACCGGACAAAAGATTGGGCAGATGAGAAACAAAAGTGCAACACTTCCTCTCACCACAGCAGCCACGTGAGCACCGAGGAGTCACTGTGGAGTGTGGCGGCAAGCCGTGATATGCTAACTGCTGCTACCCAGCATGATGCACAGACAAAAAGACCCCCTGTATGGTATGCCTTTGATTTTCGTCACGGCATTATGCCGTGACTAGCACTGTATATTTTGTACTGGTATGTACTACGCATTTAAGTTGGGTCAGTTTACATGTATACTGTGATTAAAAAAATGTTAGCCCCTTTACCACCTCTATGATGATGTGACTGATAGAGGAGACAAGCAATCTAGTACTTGGTTAATGTAATTTGTTACAGTATACCTACTGAAATGCTCTTTAAATTATATTTTTAAGCTAGTATACCAATAGGTCTCCATGGTAGCTGCCAAAGCTATAACCATGGTAGCAGTATAAAAACATTAAGCAACCTTAGTGTGCATATCAATCTGCCTATTCTTTGAAAACTGCTTTTGGCTATTTTAGGTAAAGTATTTCTTCTATTCATTTGATTAAAGAAAAAATAAGGCTGCTTGGCAGATTGTCAGATTAAGAATTTTCCCAAAATAAAATATTTCATCTTTTCAGTCCATGTTTGTTGCAGTGCGACTTCTAGACGGGCCAAAATACATATTATGTAGCATAAGCTTTCTAAAAATGTAGATGAAAATACAAGATTTTCAAATTACACTGTGGGGCTCAGGCAGTACTTAGGCCAAGGGTATCACACATGAGATCTTCCCCAACTTTCTTCCTTTCAGGCTGCATCCTCAGTAATTTGCTTGAGCCTTTACATGCATCACTGTCATTATCAACCATTTTTTTTATATATAATTCCACCCGGTGTTGCCTTAGCCCACTAAGCATTGCACCCAAGAGAATTGAAAAAAACAAATGAAGTATAAAGTGATCATTTATTGATGCTTCATTCATACAGTGGGCTTTGTGATTTGATAATAAAGGACCGCATTTGTGACTTTCCATCACGTCATCCAAAAGGATTGTGATTCAGGAATTACAGCGATGATTAAGCATCAACAAATGATGCAGAAAAAATTGCATGTATGGCTGATAGTCTGAACCAAAAAAATGGAAGAAAACTGAAATAAGCTCTATATAGTGGACCCCCGGTGTTCATAATTCATTCCAGAATGCTGTTCAAGTGCCGTTACCAAACGAATTTGTTCCCATAAGGAATAATGTAAATTAGCTTAGTCCTTTTAGACCCCCAAAAATACACTTACAAAAATACATTTACATAATTGTTAGAGTTTGGAGCAGTACGAACACCGGGGGTCCACTGCATTTCCTTTAAATTCAATAAACCAAAATCTCCATGCCTGGAATTTCAGACAATAATAAAATTTGTCCTTTTATCAACTACATGTCTATTTTTGTATAAGGTCATTTGATGAATGTGGTATGGTCATATATTTTAAAAATTTAAGAAATTTGCATTTTTAACTAATTTTCTAGCTCTGACATGGGCTTGCTAAAAAAAATATAATACAGTATAATAGTTTTTGTATTGAATATTCATATGCTTAAGCATTGTGTTGTATGAAGGTAATGCAAATTTATTAAATTATATTAGGCTAATTTGTTGAAAATAAAGATATATCTTCATGCAAAGTTTTTTTTTTCTAAATTGTCCTTTAAATGTCTTGTATATTTTGGATTGTTTTGATTTGTTTAGGTTTGAAGTTTTGATCAGATTGTCTGAGGTTAGTACAGTTTGGCCATCATTGATCTGGCAATCACTAATCCGGCACTAATTTCAGTTTCCTTGGGTCGCCTCACCAACCCTGCTTCTACTTGCAAACACAGGCAAGCCATTTCAATTTGTTTTTCTGACTTTGTGGTATATTTTTCATGTAGTTTTTATGGTTGTATTCTCTTTTTTTTGTTAGATTTTATAGAATGGAAAATATAGAAATAGCGATGATTTTTATTGGTTTCAGGACAAAGTACCTTGAAATTGAGCTCAAAGTAATGAAAATGTTCGATTTTTGCTGATGTTCAAGAGTAAACAAATCATGTCACGCATCCAATACGTATCCAACTGGCTGGTCTAATACAGTCATGAATGGGTTGACATTATTTATACAACTATTACAATAATTCAGTGGTCTGCATAACAGTAAATCTTCTATTTTTTATGTGAATAAAAATACAATGAAAAGCAAGCGTAATATAAGAGGGGCCAGGAGATGTGCATTGTTTATTCTGGACACTATTTTGAAATTGGCCTCCAAGCATACATAAGGGGGATTACCAGTAGACCCCTGGTTGTCTTCAAGAAGGCACTGGACATGAACCTAAAGTCAGTACCTGACCAGCCGGGCTGTGGCTTGTATGTCAGTTTGCGAGCGGTCAGCAGTAACAGCCTGGTTGATCAGACCCTGATCCACTACGGGCCGTGGGGGCGTTTACCCCTGAAACCCTCTCCAGGTATCCTGTGTGAAATTGGCCAAGTTACTGATTTCTGATCACTATTGGGTAGTTGAAATAGGTAAGTGGGTGGTTTATTGTATTCAGTTGATAGAATAATAATAATTCGTTGACTGGAACAATGGAATTGGCCAAAAATACGGCATAAATTGGGCGAAATTGCTGATGCATAAATATCGCTGAGACCACTAACTTTGAGAGAGCATAATTCCGCAAATTTTCCATCAAATTTCGTACTTTTGGTTTCATTACCTTCAGGAAAAAGATTCATTTTACAAGATAAAATCATTATTTTTTTAATTCACCACTGGGAGCAAGTTTGCGAGCAGGGGTCGTGACAATGAAAGGGTTAACCAACTTTTACTGATTTACAGGGTATTTTAAAGGTAGCATGAGGTGGTTAGTTGTGTATTCTAACCACTCTAATCTGGCACCCTACAGGTCCTGATGATGCTGGATTAGTGATGGTCAACCTGTATTACTTTTAATTCTTAATAAGCAACAAGATATTAAAATATAAAGAGTGTGTAAAGGTAGAAAGTTGAAAGATGAGGGTATCAAACGATTTAAATAAAGAATAATTGGATATCACATTGGAGAGAGGGATTATGGAAGAAGTAAATGTTTTCAGATATTTGGGAGTTGACGTGTCAGCGGATGGGTTTATGAAGGATGAGGTTAACCATAGAATTGATGAAGGAAAAAAGGTGAGTGGTGCATTGAGGTATCTGTGGAGACAAAAAATGTTATCCATGGAGGCAAAGAAGGGAATGTACGAACGTATAGTGGTACCAACACTCTTATATGGGTGTGAAGCATGGGTTGCAAATGCTGCAGCGAGGAGGAGGCTGGAGGCTGTGGAGATGTCCTGTCTAAGGGCAATGTGTGGTGTAAATATTATGCAGAAAATTAGGAATGTGGAAATTAGAAGGTGTGGAGTTACTAAAAGTATGTCAGAGGGCTGAAGAGGGGTTGTTGAGGTGGTTTGGTCATTTAGAGAGAATGGATCAAAGTAGAATGACTTGAAGAGCGTATAAATCTGTAGGGGAAGGAAGGCGGGGTAGGGGTCGTCCTAGAAAAGGTTGGAGGGAGGGGCTTGGACTTCCAGCAAGCATGTGTGAGCGTGTTAGATAGGAGTGAATGGAGACGAATGGTTTTTGGGACATGACGATCTGTTGGAGTGTGAGCAGAGTAACATTTTGTGAAGGGATTCAGGGAAACCAGTTAATTGATTTAGTTGGACTTGAGTCCTGGAAATGGGAAGTACAATGCCTGCACTTTAAAGGAGGGGTCTGAGATAGTGACAGCTGGGAGGGACTATTCTCAGCTGTCATATCTGAGCGCCTCTGCAAAGACAGTGATTATATACGAGTGTGGTGAAAGTGTTGAATGATGATGAAAGTATTTTCTTTTTGGGGATTTTCTTTCTTTTTGGGTCACCCTGCCTCGGTGGGAGACTGCCGACTTGTTGAAAAAAAAAAAAAAAATTTGTTTTGATGGAAGTCTACTTAGCAGTCTACCTACAATAGCAGTCATAAATATGCATGCACATAAATTAATGACATAAGAATGGACACCATAGCATAGTTTTAACAAAATACTGAAATATGTATGGGTTACTCACCTATTTCTTAGGATTAACCTTCTTGGTGATACACTCCTTAAGTCTCCTAGGCACTGATAAGGCTATGTTATGGAGGCTAAAAGTCAACCTGCTCAATGGCACTTGAGAATTTGGGATAGAGAACACCTCCATGCAACGAAGCTTATGCTTAATAATAGTTCCACATGTTCTCTGTTGGATTAAAGTCTGGTGAGTTACAGTACCAGGGCAGTCATTAAAGAATAATATACATATCACAATCGTGTAACCAGTCTTTTATGTCTTTGGGGCACTACAAAATATATTGGCTGCTAATTTAGCAAATTCATTTTTCTATACTATATAGTATACTGTACCTTACAATTTTTATACCATTTAAAATGGAACTCTTAATGCTTTAAATGAAAAAATGTGGTAGCAATAAATGGTCCTTTGTTATAGTGCTTTATATTAGTAAAACAATTGTCTTAGCCCTTCTTTTTTTTTTTAAATGTAGTTTTAAAGGTATATAATATTCACTTATGCATTAAACATTTATTAAAAAGATACAGGATGAACTGGAGTACTGCCAACAAGCATGAAGGCAAACAAGTTGCAAAATAAGCTTTCACTGGGAGATTTCACTGTAGAGCTTTATCAAGTCAGAAGTTACAGTTCACGCAAAGACTATAGGAAGGTAAGATGGAAATAGGTGAGGCTTCTCTAGAATGGCTGCCTGATCTGGAATCACTGTAGTGTGAAAATCATTGGTCAATGGTGCTAATAGAGCAACAATGCTGCAAGTCAACTGGTCAATACCACGTAAAGAATGTCACCTAATCAGGAGTTGGTAACTTCACTAATGTGTGAACTAAAACTTTGCTAAAGTAAATGCACATACTTTGTTCAGCGGTGATGTACAAAATCCTGCTGCTTCTAAACATCATAGTCTTATTCTTTTTCTTGATGAGTTTGGCACCTTGCCATGCCATTAAGTGTGAATGTTTGTATTTGTGATTTGTATTTGTGATTTGTATTTGTGAACACATTCACTGATGGTGCAAGTCCTGCAAGCATATTGGCATTCTCATATTCCAGTGTTTAAATTGTGTGATGCCTTTATGAATAATTTGTCACATGCAGTGCAGGGACTGATGCTATTCTGACTGTCATGGTCTGGTGAACATGTATCTTTGTTTTAAAAATGATGACTGCAGCATTAATGCCATTTCTTTAACATCTGTGTAATTATATCAGCAGTGTTTCCCATGGGATGAATAAGATGTCTTCCAATCTTTATTCTTGCTGGGTGTGGAAGGTATTTACTAAACTTCATCCCAAATGAAGATGAGAGGAAAATGTGCTGAAGATGTCACTAATGATGTCACATTCTTTCCCAGGTATTCAGGGCTAGGAAGTTAATCAGATCTTCCCCATTTAGTCTTGTGATGAGTGAAGAGATGCATGAGGTCAGTTCTAAAAGGTTGGGTGGTTTGCAGTAAACTGACATTAATAAATTGGCATTCTAGCTTTATGATTTGGATATCCAAAAATAGGGAGTGCACTGTCATTTTCTTAAGTTGAAAACTGAATGGAAGGTTCAAGTTATGTAAGTTTTTTGAAGTACTCTAGACTGAAATGTCTATGCATGATTGAGGACATCTATATAACATAGCCTTGTGGTGATAGAGATGATGCTGGGGATTATTATTATTATTATAATCAAATAGAAGCGCTAAACCACAGGGGTTATACAGCGCTGCAGGTTATGATGCTGGGGAACCTTTTTGATTTCAAGAACTTTATGTAGAGGTTCTGTATAACCCCTGTGGTTTAGCGCTTCTATTTGATTATAATAATAATAATATGTAGAGGTTGGCAAGGACGGTAATTGTATGT
>WNWK01005627.1:0-2500 GCA_009830355.1 Cherax destructor
AGCTGACATCAATGCTATATAGAAAGCCGTTTGTTATGCAGACCATTTAAGGCAAATTAGGTCAATTTTGACCCGGGATGCGACCCCCACCAGTCGACTAACACCCAGGTACCCATTTTTACTGATGGGTGAATATGGGCAAAAGGTGTAAGGAAACACGCCTAATGTTTTCACCCAGACATTCAGCGTATGAAACGAGAGCCTTGCCTATCAGGTCACGGGCCACTGTGGCCTGGTGACATAAACCAATAGTGGGACTGCAGTATGATCTTTTCCCAATTCTAAGAAGATTAAATAGCAATATATTTCATACTTGGTACCAAAAAAGTGAAATATATAACAAATACCCAATGTTAATATATAACAAATAGCCAATGTTGGTTCTGTAAATGTTCTTCGACCAATAACAAGCATTCTCAGGTCACAACATTTGGGTGCTGAACTGCAATGTTCGAGTCTTATTTTCAACACTAGGTCGTACTGGTCAGCCAACACATACAGGCATGTCACCTGATAAGAAAATAGTGCTTGTTTTTCTTGCCTGTGAATGTAGGCGCACGAATACTTTAAATAGTGAATAATTTCTGTGCAGATTTTCACGAAAACAGCGATGATACTGATGCATTGGTTAAGTCCTTTCAGACTACATTGATGTCTGATCTAAGGTTACCAACATGTAGCCTATACATGAATGGTTCAGAGAACCGACAAGTTATAAATTAGACACATATGCAACATTTGGGTATCTTTATTGAGGAAACGTTTCGCCACACAGTGGCTTCATCAGTCCAATCAAAGTGGAAAGGTGTAGAGAGTAGAGTTTGAGGTAATCAGTCCTCGGCCTGGAGTCGATGTGTTCAGTCCATCAATCTTGTAGAAATGACAGCATATGTCCGTAGAGGTGGCTTATATACTGTAGTTAGTGAGGTGAAGCAGCAGGAGGCGGGTCATAGTGGTCCATCCACTAGTCTAAGTAGATCTTCGTCCAAAGGTTGGACAAGTGTTGAAGAATTCGTTTGTATTAAGATCCCAAGATGTTGCTGTGTCAGACAGGGTATAGATGAATGGTTCAGAGAACGACAAGTTATAAATTAGACACATATGCAACATTTGGGTATCTTTATTGAGGAAACGTTTGCCACACAGTGGCTTCATCAGTCAATACAAATGGAAAGGTGTAAGGAGAGTAGGAGTTTGAGGTAATAGTCCCTCGGCCTAGTCGATGTGTTCAGTCCATCATCTGTAGAAATGACAGCATATGTCCGTAGAGGGCTTATATACTGTAGTTAGGTGAGGTGAAGCAGCAGGAGGCGGGGCATAGTGGTACCATCCACTGCAGTAGATTCGTCCAAGTTGGACAAGTGTTGAAGAATTGTTGTATTAAGATCCCAAGATGTTGCTTGTCAGACAGGGATAGATGAATGGTTCAGAGAACGACAAGTTATAATTAGACACATATGCAACATTTGGGTATCTTTTGAGAACGTTTCGCCACACAGTGCTCATCAGTTCAAGTGAAAGGGTAAGGAGAGTAGTGATTGAGTCAGTCCTCGGCTGAGTCGATCTGTCAGTCATCAATCTTGTAGAAATGACAGCATATGTCGTAGAGTGGCTTATACTGAGTTGGTGAGGTGAACACAGAGGCGGGGCATAGTGGTACCATCCACTGTCTAGTAGACTCGTCCAAGGTTGACAGTGTTGAGAAGTTTGCATAGATCCAAGATGTGCTGTGTCAGTATAGATGGCAGAGAACTGATTAATAGACACATGCAACATTTGCTATCTTTATTGAGAAATCGTTGCCATGAACCATCAGTCTAGTGACTGTCGGAACGAGAAATCTTGGGATCTTATGAGCAAACGAATTCTTCAACACTTGTCAACCTGACGAAGATCGTACTTAGACTAGTGGATGGTACCACTAGACCGCTCCTGCTGCCACCTCACCTAACTCAGTTAAAGCCTCTGGACAAGTGCATTTAAGAATTGATGATGAACCGACTGGCGAAACGTTCCTCAAAGACCCACCCAAATGTTGCATGATGTAGCCACTTATAACGTGTTCTCTAAGATACTCATTGCATATGTGTCTGAACAGCGTTCATCTGAGCCATCTTATACAGCGAATTCTTCAACATCTTGTCCAACAACTACTTGGACGAAGATCTACTTAGACTAGTGGATGGTACCACTATGACCCCGCCTCCTGCTGCTTCACCTCACCTAACTACAGTATATAAGCCACCTCTACGGACATATGCTGTCATTTCTACAAGATTGATGGACTGAACACATCGACTCCAGGCCGAGGGACTGATTACCTCAAAACTCCTACTCTCCTTACACCTTTCCACTTTGTATTGACTGATGAAGCCACTGTGTGGCGAAACGTTTCTCATAAAGATACCCAAATGTTGCATATGTGTCTAATTTATAACTTGTCGGTTCTCTGAACCATTCATCTATACCCTGTCTGACACAGCAACATCTTGGGATCTTA
>WNWK01005627.1:7500-117316 GCA_009830355.1 Cherax destructor
AAGAAATTAAACCTTTCTTTTTTGGAGCCTCATTATGCGCTTTGAAGAAGAAGGATGGGGGAATCAGACCCATTGCTGTTGGTAACACCCTTCGCCGCCTAGTTGCCAAAGCAGCAGTAAGAAACATTCGCCTAGAAGCTGCCAGTTTACTCCAGCCACACCAACTGGGCTTTGGGGTCTCTCAAGGCAGTGAAGCCGCAGCTCATGC
Organism: Cherax destructor; assembly: GCA_009830355.1. Lineage (NCBI taxonomy): Eukaryota > Metazoa > Arthropoda > Malacostraca > Decapoda > Parastacidae > Cherax > Cherax destructor. Next base: position 7,709 of record WNWK01005627.1, read on the forward strand.
GGTAAGGGCCTACATCAGGGACCTACCAGAAGACAAGGCCGTAGTCAAACTTGACTTTAGAAATGCCTTTAATATGGTGAAGAGAGATGTGGTCTTGCCAGCCGTTCGGGATCGGTTTCCCAGTCTCTTTCTCTTCATTTCAGCTGGCTACAGCAAACCCTCGACTCTTTTGTTTGGGGAACATGAAATTCCATCATCTGAGGGTGTTCAGCAGGGTGATCCACTCGTTCCACTTCTCTTCGGTTTGGCAGTAAGAGAACTAACTTCCAGCCTACGCAGCGAGCTTAACATCTGGTACCTGGATGATGGCACTCTGGCAGGTACTGGGGAGTCCCTGTTAGAGGACCTACAACGGGTGAAGACACAGGGAGAAGCCTTAGGACTCATCCTTAATCCCTCAAAGTGTGAAATTATCACAACAAACCAGGAAATAATCAATGCGGTGCAAACAATCCTCCCAGAAGTCACTACTACCACTCCATCCAACAGCACCCTCCTGGGAGCACCGCTGGGTCACCACGCCATCGACACTGTCCTCAAGGACAAAGTGAATGACCTGAAAAGAATGGAGGAGAGAATAAGTGATCTTGATGCCCATGATGCCCTGTATCTCCTCACAAGGTGTCTTACTATGCCAAGACTCACTTACTTCTTGAGGTGTGCACCCTCTTTTGAAAACCCAACACTTGACGAGTATGACGCACACCTGAGATCAACCTTCAAGAAGGCACTAAATCTGTCACTAGAGGATCAGCAATGGGAGCAGGCAACCCTCCCAGTGCGACTGGGAGGTATAGGGGTGCGCAAAGCAAGGCAGGTAGCGTTACCTGCATTTCTGTCATCGTGTTTGGCCTCCTGTGGATTAGTCAAGAGGATTGTCCCTGAACGTTTGAGAGGTGTGGTGGGAGCTCAAGACCCCAAGTTCATTGAAGCAGCAGTGCAGTGGGACATCCTGGCAGACTCCTCCAGTAGACCAGCTCCTCCCAAAGAGCACAAACAGTCCCACTGGGACAAGCCGATCATGGAAAAAATTGCCAACACAATGCTCACCAACGCTTCAGGAAAGGACAAAGCTCGTCTCCTAGCGGTGAAGGCACCACACTCAGGAGATTTCCTTCTAGCTGTTCCCAATTCCTCTCTGGGGACTCGACTCGACCCACAGGCCATTCGGATTGGTGTTGCTCTTCGCCTAGCCGCCCCCATACTCACCGAACATAGGTGTATTTGCGGCAGGGCGACGGCTGATCAATTCGGACTTCATGGTCTAGTGTGTCACACATCAGAAGGGAAGTATGCTAGACATGAGGAGGTCAATGACATCATAAAGAGAAGCCTCGCCACAGCCCGTTGCCCAGCTCAACGGGAACCCCAAGTGCAGAGGTCTGATGGAAGTCAAAAGCGTCCTGATGGAGCCACCATGCTACCCTGGAAGGATGGTAAGCAGATTGCTTGGGACTACACCTGTGCTGCCACATTGGCAGACACCTACCTGCCACACTCCTTAGCCAAGGGGTGGAGCTGCCAGCCACAGGGAGACCCAGAAGACCCGCAAATATGAAGACCTTCCCTCTTGCTATAACTTCATCCCAATAGGGTCGGAGACCCATGGAGCATGGGGCAAGTGTGCTCTAAAGTTTCTCAAGGAGCTGGGTGGAAAACTCATCATAGAAACCAAGGACCACAGGGCGACCAGCTTCCTCTTTCAGAGACTCAGTGTTGCGATCCAGAGGGAAATGCCTGCAGTATTCTGGGCACGCGGCCCACTACCGGGAAGCTGGACGAAGTATTTGACATGTAGCTCTGAGTTGTCATCTATGTTGTTTTACTCACTATTGTATCCTTGTTAATGTATTTTGACAATGTATTGTATCTTGAAATAAATTTTTTATATATATATATATATATATATATATATATATATATATATATATATATATATATATATATATATATATATATATATATATATATATATATATACATATATATACATACGCATATTAAAATTGACAGTAGGATTAATGCATCATATTGGTTTATCAACGATGTGGTCTTCTCCTAGTCAATATGACATTAACGTTTAGGGAATCCAATATAATTCAGTGAACGGGAGGTGCTTGATCCCGTAGCAGTGGGATCCAGCCCCACCCGTGAGTCATATATGTATGATGAGTTGTAAATACAAGGGAATAAAATGTGTATACGAGCTAATGAAAAGTGTCATCATGAACTGGGAGACTTCAGTATGGTGAGGGATTTATCATCAAACTTTAAGTGGTTGTCTGTGCTTCTGCAACTTTTTAAGGCTTCGTTGCCCTTCACAGGGAAAATGGAATGTTCATTTTATAGAGATGATTTCTTTCTACAAGTAAGTGCATTATTCGCAGCAAAATTAAAGTTAAAAAAAAATAGTCATTGGTTGAAGAAAGAAAAGATAAGATTTGTTCTGATTTTTAACCTAGAGGGTTAGCCACCAAGCATAACCCAAGAAAGTCAGTACGTCATCAAGGACTGAATGTCTTATTTTCAATGGGGTCCTTTAATCTTGTCCTCCAGGATGCTACCCCACACTTGGCGACTAACACCCAGGTAGGCTGAGAGAATATGCAATTAGTTAATAATAATAAATTTACATATAATAAAAAATATTGTTATCCACAAAAGAAAGCCACTAGGCTGTAGTGCATTTCGGGAGTCTGCATCACAACAGACATCGCCGGAGGTGCGTCCAGGGATAGCAGGCGTCCAGGGATAGCAGGTGAACAGGGATAGCAGGTGAACAGGGATAGCAAGTGTACAGGGATAGCAGGTGTAAGGAAATACGTCAAAGGACTTCCACTTATGTCGGCACTCGAACAACGGACACCCAGTGTGTGAGGCGAGAGCGTTGCCAACCAAGCGTTACCTGCACTGCCATGAGCCAGTGTCTCAGGGACGACTGCGGCATCTGAATCACTGGTGCTAACTTTTTGGAAACTGACATCCACGTTTCGCTCATTAACATTTCTATTTCTGAAACCAATATTTTCGTCAGAGATGCCAATATCTAGTATACTGATAACAAAATGTGGGTCTCCGGCACAAGTGTCTCCATCAACATTTGCGTAACTGACGCTAAAATTTTAATAAGTGCTGCTAACACATTACTTGGTTATTAACACCATTATTTGGTTGCTAACACCATTATTTGGTTACTAACACCATTATTTGGTTACTAACATCATTATTTGGTTACTGAAACCAACATTTGAGTCGAAGTTGCAAATTTTTAGATAACTTTATCTAACATTTCGGTCGTTTTGGTCAACAATTATGTAACTGATTCTGTCAATTTGGTCAATGACCTAAACATTCTCGTCACTGACATTATCTAGATGTCTTCTATGACGCACACCTCATACCACAAACACACTTATCTATCATCTGTTTTTGGTTAGAAGTGATCAGTGTCCCAGGACCCAAACATTTTGTCATACGTATGTCATAGTGTTGCTCATATATCTTTTTAACGATTATTATTACTCTCAGGTCGTTCTCTTAGGAAGAGATTTGCAGCCTCTCCCTCTTGAATCTATACTCCGTGTTTGATCTTCCGGTTCCCTACCCAATCGTCATAACTATGCATTTGCTGGAGTTGAATTCAAGCAACCACTTATCTGATCATCCCTCCAGTTTGTTTAGAACCATTTGCAGCATTTCCCTGACCTCATTTATTTGTAATCTCCTCATTAGTTGAACATCAACGAAAAAAAAAACATTTGACTTAGTTCCATCTGGTATATCGATCACATGAACCAGAAATAGTACGGGCCCTTATACCGATCCTTGCGGTACCACACATGTTACTCATACCTGTTATGGCATCTCTTTCCTGGGAATCACTCTTAGCTTCTTTATCCAGAGTAGAATATCAGTTATTCAAGACGGTTTCTCGAGTTAATGGTGTTTCACTTAAGGCTGGTCTTACACATGGTTTGTGTGTGTGTGTGTGTACTCACCTAGTTGTATTTGCAGGGGTCGAGTCATAGCTCCTGGCCCAGCCTCTTCACTTGCCGCTACTGGGTCACTCTCCCTGCGCCATGAGCTTTACCATACCTCTTCTTAAAGCTATAAATGGATCCTGCCTCAACTACATCGCTTCCCAAACTATTACACTTCCTGACCACTCTGTGACTGAAGAAATACTTTCAAACATCCCTGTGATTCATCTGAGTCTTCAACTTCCAACTGTGTCCTCTTGTTGCTGTGTCCCATCTCTGGAACATTCTGTCTCTATCCACCTTGTCAATTCCTCTCAGTATTTTATATGTCGTTATCATGTCCCCCCTATATCTCATGTCCTCCAGTGTCGTCAGGTCGATTTCCCCTAGCCTCTCCTCGTAGGACATACCCCTTAGCTCCGGGACTAGTCTTGTTGCAAACCTTTGCACTTTCTCTAGTTTCTTTACGTGCTTGGCTAGGTGTGGGTTTCAAACTCAATATGGGCCTAACGTACACAGTGTACAGGGTCCTGAACGATTCCTTATTAGGATGTCGGAATGCTGTGCTTAGGTTTGCTAGGCGCCCATATGCTGCAGCAGTTATTTGGTTGATGTGCGCCTCAGGAGATGTGCCTGGTGTTATACTCACCCCAAGATCTTTTTCCTTGAGTGAGGTTTGTAGTCTCTGGCCCCCTAGACTGTACTCCGTCTGGTCTGCGGTCTTCTTTGCAATTCCCCAATCTTCATGACTTTGCACTTGGTAGGGTTGAACTCCAGGAGTGAATTGCTGGACCAGGCTTGCAGCCTGTCCAGATCCCTTTGTAGTTCTGCCTGGTCCTCATCCGATTAAATTCTTCTCATCAACTTCACATCATCTGCAAACAGGGACACTTCGAAGTCTATTCTTTCCGTCATGTCGTTCACAAAATACCAGAAACAGCACCGGTCCAAGGACTGACCCCTGTGGAACCCCACTCGTCACAGGCGCCCACTCTGACACACACACACACACACACACACATGTGTGTGTGTGTGTGAGTGTGTGCGCGCGCGCGCGTGAGTGGTGGTAAAATTCATCTTGTAAGGACTTGACTCATGATGGCTTCCAACAGAGTTCCCGGATACTTCTGAAGTTAAGACTTTAATGAGCAGCTGTAAGAAGTCATAAAATAAGACATAAACATCAAGCTGAGGATATAATGACACCGGGATGCTGTGACCCTCCATATATTGACACCGGGATGCTGTGACCCTCCATATATTGATAATAGGATGCTGTGACCCTCCATATATTGACACTGGGATGCTGTGACCATCGACACCACATACTGAAACACACTCTGTTGTAATTCTTTTAACTTTAAACGTTCTATCTCTCTCCCTGATGACGCACAGGACACTTAAAATATGGCTGCATGCACTCGTCTGAACGATATCCTTTTAATGTTAATGAGCTCAAGTCTTCCCACTTCCCGCGTGTGTCTGACCCGTTGCCGGCACTCTGCTAGAGCCTTCCCGGATACTCCCCACACCCACATTACCATACTGCTTCCTCCCAGACAGCCCTTATAAGCCCCACTCTTCGTGGTCGGATGTGACCGCAAAACATAGCTAGTTTTTGTTTCCACTGTTAGACTATGTTATCAAATAGTGTAGCAGCGTATTTCTGATGTATCAACTTTTTGATAAATAAAATAGATGAACAAGGACACGTTTCCTATTGCCCAACATTCAAGAACAATGCACAAGCTTATGCTTCATTTTAGATTTGTTTATGTGTCAGAAGAATTGACAGGTATGTTTATTACGGAATAAAATTTATATTATCCAGCTGAATGAATTAGAAAAAACTTACAGTTAAGCAACTTTTGTGAAATAATCTTAAGAGTTTCAGCTACGACAGCACCTGCAGAATTACCATCTATGCTTCGAAAATATTGAAAACTTTTTCCAGAACTTTAAAAGATCAAGAAACAATTCAAGCTTCGTTCTTCTCTCATTAATCATTTTCGTCGACGATCAAGAATGTCATTGAACTATGTTTAAAATATTGTGTTAATTGTTTCATGCCACTAATTTCTTTTATTTAGGTATGAAAGTAATCAAGAAAAGAAATATTTATTTATATTAATTATTTTTCTTCTTCTAAAAAGTTATGAGTGCCACTAGTTGACTCAGTTATTTCATTTATGAGTGCCACTAGTTGACTCAGTTATTTCAGTTATGAGTGCCACTAGTTGTTTCAGTTATTTCAGTTATGAGTGCCACTAGTTGACTCAGTTATTTCCAGGTGACTGGTGCGTCATCACCACCAACCATCACAGGTCCATTAACTCTCATGTTCACACCTTGTCCCCCAAACACCTCTACTCTGTATCAAGAGCCCTACTTCACCTCCCACCCGTTCATCTTTGGCCTCCTATCCTATACTCTGTCTGTGGTCTTCTTTGTCCTTCCCCGATCTTCATGACTTTGCATTTGGCGGGGTTAAATTCGAGGAGCCAGTTGATGGACCAAGCTTCCAGCCTGTCCTGGTCTCTTTGTATTCCTGCCTGATCCTCATCTGTTTTAATTCTCCTCATTTACTTTACATCATCTGCAAACAGGGACACTTCTGTGTTTATCCCTTCCGTCATGTCATTCACATATACCAAAAATAGCACTGGTCTAAGGACTGACCCCTGAGGAACCTCGCTCGTCACGGACGCCCACTCTGATACCTCGTCACGTACCATGACTCGTTGTTGCCTCCCTGTCAGGTATTTTCTGATCCATTGCAATGCCCTTCCTGTTATACGTGCTTGATCCTCTAGCTCTTGTGAGGAACTGTGTCGAAGGCCTTCTTGCAGTCCATGAAAATGCGATCTACCCACCCCTCTCTCTCGTGTATTACTTCCCTTACCTTGTCATAAAACTCCAGTAGGTTTGTGACACAGGATTTGCCTTACCTGAATCAGTGCTGGTTGTCGTTCATGAGCGTGTTGAATTCTATGTGCTCCAACACTCTCCTTCTAAAAATCTTCTCCGTGACTGCATACTATACACATCAGTGACACTGGTCTATAGTTTAATGCCTCGTGTTTGTCTCCTTTCTTAAAAATAAGGACTACATTTGCCGTCTTCCATATCACAGGTATATGCCCAGTTTCATTGGATGTGTTGATAATTGTTGTTAGTGGCACACAGCGTCTCTGCTCCCTCTCTAAGGAACCGCAGAGAGATATCCAGCCCCACCACCTTTGAGGTATCAAAGTCACTTAGAAGCTTCTTCACCTCCTCCTCGGTTGTGTGTATGTCATCCAACACTTCTTGGTATATCCCTTGTTGGTGTACCCCTCTGTTCTGACTACTCAGAGTACTTTCTGTCTCCACTGTAAATACTTCCTTAAATCTCATGTTGAGCTCCTCACATACTTCTTGGTGTTTCTTGTGAGCTCCCCACCTTCTTTCCTCAGCCTGATTGCCTGGTCCTTGACTGTTGTCTTCCTCCTGATGTGGCTATACAACAGCTTCGGTTCAGACTTGACTACTGATGCTATGTCGTTTTCGTACTGTCGCTTATCTGTGTATACTCGTTTCTTGCTCTTCGATTAATCTCCTTATTTTCCTGGGTCGTATGTCTTCTGTACTTTTCCCATTCTTCAGTGCACTTAGTTTTTTAATCCCTACACCTTTGGGTAAGTCAAGGGCTCGTTCTGGTCTTTCCATTATTTCTGTTGCCCTTGGGAGCAAACGTTTCCTCTGCTTCCTTGCATTTTGTTTTTACGTAGTCCATTTCGTTTACCGATTTTCCTATCACTTCTCTTTCCTACTGAACCTCCTGCAGGAAGTTCCTCATACCTGTGTAGTCCCTCCTTTTATAGTTTGGCTTTTCCCATCCTACTCCTGTTACCCTTTCTACTTGAATCTCTATGTTTTCAAAGCTCAGAAACACGTGATCCAAGGGGCCTTTCATATGTGATGTCCTCAATGTCTGAGCTACTCTGGATGAATACGAGGTCAAGTCTAGCTGGTTCATCCTCCCCTCTCTCTCTCTGGTAGTGTCCCTAACATGGTGGTGCATGAGGTTTTCCAGTAATACAGCCATCATCTTGGCTCTCCATGTTTCGGGACCCTCATGTCACTCCAGGTTTTCCTAATCAATCTCCTTGTGATTGAAATCGCCCATAACTAGTAACTTTGCTCTTCCCGTGTGAGCTCTTCTGGCCACCTCAGCTCGTGTGTCCACCATTGCTCTGTTTCTCTCTTCATATTTTTCTCTTGGCCTCCTACAGTTCTGTGGCTGGTGTGTGTGTGTGTTTGTATGCAAGATTTTTAACAATATCAGTAACAACTCAGTTTTTCACCTAAACAATTCAAACTTGTATAGTGTCATACTTCTGTTTGGAATGAACTTGAAGATTGAGAGACTTATGCAACATATGGGAAGCTTTATTAAGGAAACGTTTCGCCACACAGTGGCTTCATCAATGAAGCCACTGTGTGGCGAAACGTTTCCTTAATAAAGATTCCCTAATGTTGCATAAGTCTCTCAATCTTCAACTTGTTGGTTTTCAAAATCATTTATATCCTCTGGAATGAATTGGTGGTAATATTCTGAAACTGATAAACGATAAACGAGGTATTATATAGTTATTGAGTTGAAATTTTTCCGTAATTGCGCGAATCTTGCTTTCTTTAACTCTTATATTTTTTTATTAACACATAGGCCGTTTCACACCAAGGCAGGGTGGCCTGACAAAGAAAAACTTTCATCATCATTCACTCCATCACTGTCTTGCCAGAGACGTGCTTACACTACAGCTACAAAACTGCAACATTAACACCCCTCCTTCAGAGTGCCGGCACTGTACTTCCCATCTCCAGGAATCAAGTCCGGCCTGCCGGTTTCCCTGACACCCTTCATAAATGTTACCTTGCCTACACTCCAACAGCACGTCAAGTCCTAAAAAACATTTGTCTCCATTCACTCCTATTTAACACGCTCACGCACGCTTGCAGGAAGTTCAAGCCCCTTGCACACAAAACCTCCTTTGCCCCCTCCCTCCAACCTTCTCTAGGCCGACCCCTACCCCGCCTTCCCTCCAATACAGATTTATACACTCTCGAAGTCATTATATTTTGTTCCACCCTCTCTATATGTATAAACCATCTATATGTATAAACCCTGGATAATAGTTTTGGTAATCTCACACCTCCTTCTAATCTCCAAACAACGGATTCTTTGCATTATATTCACACCACACATTGCCCTCAGACATGACGTCTCCACTGCCTCCAGCCTTCTCCTTGCTGCAACATTCACAACCCATGTCTCCCACCCATACAAGAGTGTTGGTATAACTATACTCTCATACATTCCCCTCTTTGCTTTCATGGATAAAGTTCTCTGTGTCCACAAGCTCCTCAGTGCACCATTCACCTTTTTCCCCTCGTTAATTTTATGATTCACCTCATCCTTCATATACCCATCTGCTGACACATCCACTCCTAAATATCTGAACACATTCACCTCCTCCATACTCTCTCCCTCCAATCTGATATCCAATCTTCCGTTATCTATTTTTTTTGTTTTCGTCATCACCTTACTCTTTCCTATATTCACTTTTAATTTCCTTCTTTTACATACCCTACCAAACTCATCCACCAACCTTTGCAACTTCTCTTCAGAATCCCCCAAAAGCACAGTGTCATCTGCAAAGAGCAACTGTGACAACTCCCCCTTTGTGTTAGATTCTTTATCTTTTAACCCCACACCTCTTGCCAACACCAGTTAAAATAACCTTGTGAGTTTCAAGCCTATCAGAAGAGGGATTCTTAAATTATTGCAGTGACTGCAGCGATTCCCGGCTTTCATTAAAAAAAATTTAGTGCTCTAATAAATTTTCCCGCACACAAACTTAAAATATATTATCATGGCCATAATATGCATCAACTTTAAAATATTGAAAATATAAGGAAGAGGTAAATGCAAATATATATAACGTGATTAAACGGGAATCGAAATATAACTATTTGCACTTGAATTTTAGTCTCCTCCATAAAAAACAATATTGTCTCCTGAATATATTTTATTAAAACAAATGCAATTAAGACTTATGAGTTTTAGTTAGGGGAAATAACAACATAACATTAGAAAGAAGGAACACTGCAACAGTCATACTGGCCCTTGCGAGGCAGGTCCAAGTCACTTCCTGCCTTAAACCAATGATCCATCTCGTCAGGTCAGGTCACCTCCACTTAAGGAGCTAGTCAGGTCCAATTCACACGCACCCACACCCACTCAAGTATTTACGCAACATATTTTTAAAACTACACAACGTTTTAGCTTCTATGACGGTACTCGGAAGTTTGTTCTACTCATCCACAACTCTATTACCAAACCAGTGCTTTCATATATCCTTCCTGAATCTGATTTTTTCCAACTTAAAACCATTGCTGCGAGTCCTGTCTAGGCTAGATATTTTAAGCACACTATTTACATTACCTTTATTTATTCCTGTTTTTCATTATACACCTCAGTCATATCCCCCCTAATTCTACGCCTTTCTAGAGAGTGCAGATTCAAGGCATTCAGTCCATCCTCATAGGAAAGATTTCTGATACATGGGATCAACTTTGTCATCCTCCTTTGTACGTTTTCCAGTGCATTTATATCCATTCTGTAATTCGGTGAGCATAACTGTGCAGCATAATCTAAATGAGGCCTAACCAAAGATATATAGAGTTGAAGAACAACATGAGGACTTCTATTATTTATACTTCTTGATATGAAGCCAATGATTCTGTTCGCCTTATCGTGAACACTTATGCACTGTTGTCTTGGTTTTAGATTACTGCTAACTTGAACTCCCAAATCCTTTTCACAATCAGTAATATTAAGATCTACATTATTTAGTTTATATGTGGCGTGGTTATTTTCTTGTCCAATGTTTAGAACTTTGCATTTCTCTATATTAAACTGCATCTGCCACTTCTCCGACCACTGCATCAGTCTATTTAAATCTTCCTGGGATGCTCTAATGTCCTCATTAGAATGAATCAGGCGGCCTATTTTGGTGTCATCAGCAAACTTGCTTATGTAGCTTTTTATTCCTTCATCAATGTCGTTTATATAAATTGTTAACAACAAAGGGCCCATCACTGACCCCTGTGGAACACCACTCGTGACACGCCCCCACTCTGATTTCTCCCCATTGATGCAAACTCTCTGCATCAACTACGTCTCCAACCAGGAAAAAAAATTCTCCAATTCCGAGTCCCTTAATTTACCTCAATAGCCTCTGTTATGGAACTTTATCAAAAGCCTTATTGAAGTCCATATACACAATATCATATTCATTACCATTATTTACCTCCTCAAATATCTTGGTGTAAAAAATTAGTAAATTCGTAAGGCAGGAACGCCCCTTTGTTAAACCGTGTTGAGATTCATTAATCAATTTATATCTTTCAAGATGGCTACGAATTGCCATGAAGAGGGCCAAAGCAGCATGGGCTCGACTACTTGGTATGTCGTGCCGATTAGGTAAAACTTGCGATTTTGGCTTAAATAGCAACGCTCTTCTTGCCATATAAGACAAGCGAAAATTTGTGTATGCAATAATTTCGCAAAAATCATTCTGAACCTAAAGAAAAAAATATATTTCATTGTGTTTGTTAATTATTAAATTATGATAACGTATCTAAAATATATTTAGTTGGGTTAGGCTAAATTAAATTGCGCTTGTTGTAATAAGGTTAGGTAGGTTTTCAAAGTTTCTCTTGGTACAAAATTATAAATTTTTACATTAACATAAATGAAAAAAATATATCTTTAAACGTATAAGAGAAAATTTTAGAAAGGACTTAATTTTAGATGAGTTCTTGCTAATTGACCAGTTTTACCTAATCGGCACGACATATATATATATATATATATATATATATATATATATATATATATATATATATATATATATATATATATATATATATATATATATATATATATATATATATATATATATATATAAATTATTGATTCATAAATTTTGCAACTTATGGAGAGTAAGGCTTATTGGAGTATAGTTCGAAGCTAAGGACCTGTCTCCTGCTTTGTAAATAGGTATTACATTTGCCATTTTCCACTTGTCTGGCTCCATGCCAATTTGTACTGATATGTTGCAAACAGTTCATCAGGGCCTGGGGATTTGTTCGGTTTTAATTTCTCTATTTGCCTGAGGATCATCTCACTAGTTACCCTAATCGTGCATAGTTTATTATCACCCTGTTCTACATAATTTATTATTTCTGGAATTTCGCTAGTATCTTCCTGCATAAAAACTGAGAGGAAATAAGAGTTAAAAATTTCGCACATTTCCTTATCACTATCAGTGATCTGACCTCAGTTATTTTCGAGTGGGCCAATCTTGTCCCTAAGCTTACTTCTATATTACTCAAAGAAACCTTTTGAGTTAGTCTTCGAATCTAAACCAAGACTTAATTAATCCTTAACTCTTTACAATAATTCTGATTAACTACTTGGCCTCAAATCATCATACTTCGTTAAATATAAATAAAAGAAATCCTAAGTTCACTCATCATTTCTACATATTGTCGATAAGGCAACAATTTAGACTATGAATCTCGCTTCCGGACTCCATATATCAGAATGGGCAGAATGAGTCAAAAATCTTTCCTGATAAGACAAGTGAAAGACACTGAATTATTAGTCTCTGGTAAGTTATAGGATTACTGGGGTATATGACTAGAGTGAACCAATGGAAAATCGAATAAAAATATAGAGCACTGAAATCATCTAAAATAGACAGGATTCGCAGCAAGAGATTTAAGATGAATTTATAGATATGATACAGCTTAATTTTAATATACAGAATACATATAATTTACTTTGATTTTAGAAATCACGTTCTGCTTCATTTTCTGATTTATTTTTCAGAATTCTGTGTTCGTAGCTGACTGAATAATTTTTTGTTATTTGCCAGGAGAATTTTCCATTAATCTTATTTTCAAAGAGATTGCCATGTCAAGATTAATAATGACGAAAGTCCTTCCTGTCTAATGCCCCTTTAACTCAATGTTCTCTGCATTAAACCTCCCTTCCTTTGAGAAGCCTCCCTGCAGGAACTCTGCCTGGATAAACCTTTGTGTTTTAACCCTTTCTGATTGAAACTCCCTTGCCTGAAGTCTCCTTGCTCGTATTGTCCTTTAATTAAGCCTATATACATGAAACCTTCCTGCCTTAAATCTCGCTACTTGTCACCTCCCTACCTAAAGACCTCCCGTCTTAATCCTCCCTGACTGAAATCTTCCTGCCCAAAGTCCCCCTCCACGAGTCCTCCCTGCTAGAATTCTCCCCACATTTAAATTTTGAATGAACTTTATCCCGAGTGTAATTTGGAAGCCTTACACTGACTGTTTCATTATAAAACAACAAACACATTTTGGACTTTTTATGTGTTATTTGTCCTTTGTGGAACCTACGCAGCTTACATTATAAATAACAGTTGAAGAAAATAAAGCAGAAAGAAGTTATGTTAAATTTTTTGAGCTCTGATCAAAACATTGTCTAACATGAAGTGAAGAACATATGGAAAACTAGGGTTGTGTATATCAGTCCCCCCAAAATTGAATGTAGTGATGTGCTAAATTTAATACAATGCTTATGGCTACATGTTACAAAAACAATATTTCTAACGATAAATGTTTGTTACTTGTTTATGTCGACGATTTTGAAAGCAGTGGAAAGGAATGATGTAGCGCTACCAACCTGATAAGGAAGGAAGTGAATTGTGGGTTGAGGTGGATAGCTGAGAGTCTTCTACTATTGTTGATTGTTGTATAGAAGTACTGAGGACATTTGCAATACGTCTTTGGTTTCTTTTAATCTGCAGTACTTTATACAGATGGCGATAAGGTATCATTAGCCGCACCAGACCACGTTTCAGAGCAATGCTTCCAGCTTTGTCAGTGTCCTCTCCAGGGAAAAGAACTGCAACTTTGCCAGCAACTTTGCCAATAATATGAAAATGTTGAGGTAACTGTTGCAATGTTAACTGGTTTTCTTCAGATTCTTCTTCCTCATCTTTGTCTGTTATCTGGGTACTGAGGTCTGCCATCATTTCCTTTGAACATCTTTCTACCTCATCATCTTCCCGCATCTACCTCATCATCTTCCCGCATCTACCTCATCATCTTCCCGCATCTACCTCATCATCTTCCCGCATATATTCAAAGCATTCACTTGGCAATCTCCATGCCAAATGAACTATTTCCTGAACTTGGCTCTCAATTATTCACCAATCTAGTCCTGTATTGAATGTTGATTGATGCACTTCGCTCCATGCACTTTTGACGTAGCTGACGGCATCTATAATGTTAAATTTACGCCAAAATTCTGGTACAGCAAGAAATTAGACAGCATTTATTGTTGCATCAAGTTTTCGCATCACTCTTCGTGTGTAGTTAATATTAACATTTATAATACATGCATCATACAGTGGTACTATTAACGTTTATAATACCTGCATCATACAGTGGTACTATTAACGTTTATAATACCTGCATCATACAGTGGTACTATTAACGTTTATAATACCTGCATCATACAGTGATACTATTAACGTTTATAATACCTGCATCATACAGTGGTACTATTAACGTTTATAATACCTGCATCATACAGTGGTACTATTAGAGATGTTTAATTTGGGTCTAAAAACAGAATTTTGACTTCTTGATGGACATCCACTAAGAGTTCTGGGTGAATACGGGAAATTTCATGAGGAGAACCTTTAACACTTGGCTCTTGTCCAGCAAATAAAGCATAACTTCTGGAATAAGTAACTCCTAATAATTCCTGTCTTCAATCTTATTTAAACTCTAAATACCTGGTTTTGGCTTTACCTTGTAAAGCACGGGGAATCTTTGAGCGGTAAATAACCATGGGCTTACACTTATATTCGCCTGATGCTTAACACACAGGAACAAACAGAAGCGTTTCTTTGCTGCCTTGAATCCTGGTGTACATTAAGAGTGGCTAGTCCTCAATAATAACGGTCTGATAACATAGACTGGTTGCAAGGCGGGGAAGTAAGCTCCTCGGTGTTCCATGTTATTACCAACATCATAAATGAACTTCACGGGATAATGATAAAAAAAATGACCGTCATATAATGAAAACAGTTTAACAGACTGTGTTTTAATGGATGTAGTAGTAGTAGGTTCGCCGGTACGTCCGGCCCGGGTCTATAATGGATGGTCTACTGTGTAATATACATTTGTTAATATGCATAATATATATAATATATATATATATATATATATATATATATATATATATATATATATATATATATATATATATATATATATATTTTATTATACAGTGGAACCCCGAATTTCGTACTTAATATGTTCCAGAATGTCGGTCTAAATTCGAAACGTACGAAAACCGAAGTAATATTTCCCATAAAACATAATGTAAATCCAATTAATCCGTTTCAGACACCCAAAAAATACATTTTATAGAGAATAACTACAGTTTTACATACATAAAACAATGAGAAATAAATACAAAGGACTAATGAAATGGATAAATGAACATTTAAATCACTTTTACCTTTATAACGAGTAGTTAGACTGTTGGGTTTAGTCCTGACTCTTTCTCTTCTACTTCAGCTCTTCCTCTCACCGGCTATTCTTCTTCTGTCCCCACTTCCCCCTCGTCCCTAGTGGGTCCTTACCTGAGAGTCTGAACTAACTAATTTACCTTTATTGAAGTCTTGTCGGCGTATGGAAAACAGCGAGGAGGGATAGATATGATGCTAATGTCACAATTCATCTAATATGACATAAAAAACAATATTAATAACATATAAACATGATATGTGCTCTAGTATGAATAAAATATGTCATTATGTATGTGATTGGTGGTGGCTGCGGCACATGCCATTCTCTCTCCTGCTGTGACTACATATCTTCCCATTATTATCAGAGAAAACGGAGTGTTTGTGAGGCTAACTGCACTAGATCACAGTTTCTTGATGAAATCATTGAAACAATGAACGTATTTTATAAATAAGAAATATTGTATAAAAAACATAATAGAGAATGTAAAGAAATAAAGTGGTTATTGTATGTATACTATAATACAAACTTACCTTGGAGGAGATGCTGGCACAGGTTTAGAGTGGTGGAAGATAGCGCAGTGCGGCGCATGTTGTCAGTGGTCCTATAAATCTCCAACAACATTGGAGGAGTTAGTTGTATACATAAACGTGTACATGCATGTGTAGTGCGACTTAATTGTAAGTAAAAGAACAAGATATACCTGTTATCTTGTGGTTTATTCGACAGAAAAAAGACACCAGAACTCCTACCATCGTGTAAAACAAAACATAACTTTCCATCGTACACTAATTTGGCAGGACAGTAGAACCTCCCTGATAACCAACCTATAGGTGAACAGTATTTGGATAAGGGTAAAGAGGTTTTTGTGGCATTTATGGATTTGGAAAAGGCATATGATAGGGTGGATAGGGAGGTAATGTTGCAGATGTTGCAGGTGTATGGAATAGGAGGTAGGTTACTGAAAGGAGTGTCCAAACCACCTCAACAACCCCTCCTCAGCTCTCTGGATAATAGTTTTGGTAATCCCGCACCTCCTCCTAATTTCCAAACTCCGAATTCTCTGCATTATATTAACACCACACATTGACCTCAGACATGACATCTCCACTGCCTCCAGCCTTCTCCTCGTTGCAACATTCATCACCCATGCTTCACACCCATATAAGAGTGTTGGTATAACTATACTCTCATACATTCCCTTCTTTACTTCCATGGACAAAGTTCTTTGTCTCCACAGACTCCGAAGTGCTTCACTCACCCTTTTCCCCTCATCAATTCTATGATTCACCTCATCCTTCATAGACCCATCTGCTGACATGTCCACTCCCAAATATCTGAATACATTCACCTCCTCCATACTCTCTCCCTCCAATCTGATATCCAATCTTTCGTCACCTATTCTTTTTGTTATCCTCATCACCTTACTCTTTCCTATATTCACTTTCAATTTTCTTCTTTTACACACCCTACCAAATTCATCCACCAACCTCTGCAACTTCTCTTCAGAATCTCCCAAAAGCACAGTGTCATCAGCAAAAAGCAACTGTGACAACTCCCACTTTGTATTTGATTCTTTATCTTTTAACCCAACACCTCTTGCCAAGACCCTCGCATTCACTTCTCTTACAACCCCATCTATAAATACATTGAACAACCACGGTGACATCACACATCCTTGTCTAAGGCCCACTTTTACTGGGAAATAGTCCCCCTCCCTCCTACACACTCTAACCTGAGCCTCACTATCCTCATAAAAACTCTTCACTGCTTTCAGTAGCCTACCTCCTATTCCATACACCTGCAACATCTGCCACATTGCCCCCTATCCACCCTATCATACGCCTTTTCCAAATCCATAAATGCCACAAAAACCTCTTTACCCTTATCCAAATACTGTTCACCTATATGTTTCACTATAAACACTTTGTCTACACCCCCCCTACCTTTACTAAAGCCCCCTTGTTCATCTGCTATCCTGCTCTCTGTCTTACTCTTAATTCTTTCAATAATAACTCTACCATACACTTTACCAGGTACACTCAACAGACTTATTCCCCTAAAATTTTTGCACTCTCTTTTGTCCCCTTTGCCTTTATACAAAGGAACAATACACGCTCTCTGGCAATCCCTAGGTACCTTACCCTCTTCCATATATTTATTAAATAATAGCACCAACCACTCCAAAATTATATCCCTACCTGCTTTTAACATTTCTATCTTTATCCCATCAATCCCAGCTGCCTTACCCCCTTTCATTCTACCCACTGCCTCACGAACTTCCCCCACACTCACAACTGGCTCTTCCACACTCCTACAAGATGTTATTCTTCCTTGCCCTATACACGAAATCACAGCTTCCCTGTCTTCATCAACATTTAACAACTCCTCAAAATATTCCCTCCATCTTCCCGAAACCTCTAACTCTCCATTTAATAACTCTCCTCTCCTATTTTTAACTGTCAAATCCATTTGTTCCCTAGGCTTCCTCAACTTATTAATCTCACTCCAAAACTTTTTCTTATTTTCAACAAAATTTGTTGATAACATCTCACTTACTCTCTCATTTGCTCTCTTTTTACATTGCTTCACCACTCTCTTAACCTCTCTTTTTCTCTCCATATACTCTTCCCTCCTTGCATCACTTCTACTTTGTAAAAACCTCTCATATGCTAACTTTTTCTCCCTTTATATCATCATTCCACCAATCGTTCTTCTTCCCTCCCGCACCCACTTTCCTGTAACCATAAACTTCTGCTGAACACTCTAACACTATATTTTTAAATATAGTGTTAGTTTATAAACCTTCACCTCTCTCTTACTTACTGCTTCTATTTTCCTTGTATCCCATCTACCTTTTACTCCCACTGTAGCTATAACTAAAAAGTGATCTGATATATCTGTGGCCCCTCTATAAACATGTACATCCTGAAGTCTGCTCAACAGTCTTTTATCTACCAATACGTAGTCCAACAAAATACTGTCATTACGCCCTACATCATATCTTGTATACTTATTTATCCTCTTTTTTCTTAAAATATGTATTACCTATAACTAAACCCCTTTCTATACAAAGTTCAATTAAAGGGCTCCCATTATCATTTACACCTGGCACCCCAAACTTACCTACTACACCCTCTCTACATGTTTCTCCTACTTTAGCATTTAGGTCCTCTACCTCAATAACTCTCTCACTTGGTTCAAAAGTCCCTATACATTCGCTTAACATCTCCCAAAATCTCTGTCTCTCCTCTACAGTCCTCTCTTCTCCAGGTGCATACACGCTTATTATGACCCACTTTTCGCATCCAACCCTTATTTTAATCCACATAATCCTTGAATTTACACATTTATATTCCCTCTTCTCCTTCCATAACTGATCCTTCAACATTATTGCTACCCCTTCCTTAGCTCTAACTCTCTCAGATACTTCTGATTTAATCCCATTTGTTTCTTCCCACTGAAACTCGCCTACCACCTTCAGCTTTGTTTCGCTTAGGGCCAGGACATCCAACTTCTTTTCATTGATAACATCAGCAATCATCTCTTTCTAATCATCCGCACTACATCCACGCACATTCAAACATCCCAGTTTTATAAAGTTTTTCTTCTTCTCTTTTTTAGTAAATGTGTACAGGAGAAGGGGTTACTAGCCCATTGCTCCCGGCATTTTAGTCGCCTCATACGACACGCATAGCTTACGGAGGAAAGATTCTTTTCCACTTCCCCATGGACAATAGAGAAAATAAAAAGAACAAGAGCTATTAAGAAAAAGAAGAAAAACCTAGATGTGTGTATGTATATATATGCATGTGCATGCTTGTGTAGTGTGGCCTAAAGTGTAAGTAGAAGTAGCTAGATATACCTGTTATCCAGTGTGTTTATGAGACAAAAAAAAAGACACCAGCAATTCGATTATCATGTAAAACAGTTTCAGGTTTCTGTTTCACAGTCACCTGGCAGGACGGTAGTACCTCCCTGGGTGGTTGCTGTCTACCAACCTTACTTACCTACAATATATATATATATATATATATATATATATATATATATATATATATATATATATATATATATATATATATATATATATATATATAGGTTGGTAGACAGCAACCACCCAGGGGGGTACTACGTCCTGCCAGGTGACTGTGAAACAGAAACCTGAAACTGTTTTACATGATGGTAGGATTGCTGGTGTCTTTTCTGTCTCATAAACACGCTGGATAACAGGTATATCTAGCTACTTCTACTTACACTTTAGGTCACACTACACTGGCATACACATGCATATATGTACATACACACATCTAGGTTTTTCTTCTTTTCTTAATAGCTCTTGTTCCTTTTATTTTCTCATTGTCCATGGGGAAGTGGAAAAGAATCTTTCCTCCGTAAGCCATGCGTGTCGTATGAGGCGACTAAGATGCCGGAGCAATGGGCTAGTAACCCCTTCTCCTGTACAAATCTACTAAAAACGAGAAGAAAAACTTTATAAAATTGGGTTGTCTGAATGTGCGTGGATGTAGTGCTGATGATAAGAAAGAGATGATTGCCGATGTTATGAATGAAAAGAAGTTGGATGTCCTGGCCCTAAGCGAAA
The DNA here is from genome assembly GCA_009830355.1 of Cherax destructor. Taxonomy (NCBI): domain Eukaryota; kingdom Metazoa; phylum Arthropoda; class Malacostraca; order Decapoda; family Parastacidae; genus Cherax; species Cherax destructor. The sequence continues at coordinate 27,923 of WNWK01005627.1, forward strand.
CAAAGCTGAAGGGGTAGGCGAGTTTCAGTGGGAGAAATAAATGGGATTAAGTCAGGAGTATCTGAGAGTTAGAGCTAAGGAAGGGTAGCAATAATGTTGAAGGATCAGTTATGGAAGGAAAAGAGGGAATATAAATGTGAAATTCAAGGATTATGTGGATTAAAATAAGGGTCGGATGCGAAAAGTGGGTCATAATAAGCGTGTATGCACCTGGAGAAGAGAGGAGTGTAGAGGAGAGAGAGAGATTTTGGGAGATGTTAAGCGAATGTATAGGAACTTTTGAACCAAATGAGAGAGTAATTGTGGTAGGGGACCTAAATGCTAAAGTGGGAGAAACATGCAGAGAGGGTGTAGTAGGTAAGTTTGGGGTGCCAGGTGTAAATGATAATGGGAGCCCTTTGATTGAACTTTGTATAGAAAGGGGTTTAGTTATAGGTAATACATATTTTAAGAAAAAGAGGATAAATAAGTATACAAGATATGATGTAGGGCGTAATGACAGTAGTTTGTTGGACTATGTATTGATAGATAAAAGACTGTTGAGTAGACTTCAGGATGTACATGTTTATAGAGGGGCTACAGATATATCAGATCACTTTTTAGTTATAGCTACAGGGGGAGTAAAAGGTAGATGGGATACAAGGAAAATAGAATCAGTAAGTAAAAGAGAGGTGAAGGTTTATAAACTAAAAGAGGAGGCAGTTAGGGTAAGATATAAACAACTATTGGAGGATAGATGGGCTAGTGAGAGTGTAGGCAATGGGGTCGAAAAAGTATGGGGTAGATTTAAAAATGTAGTGTTAGAGTGTTCAGCAGAAGTTTGTGGTTACAGACGAGTGGGTGCGGAGGGAAGAGGAGCGATTGGTGGAATGATGATGTAAAGAGAGTAGTAAGGGATAAAAAGTTAGCATATGAGAGGTTTTTACAAAGTAGAAGTGATGCAAGGAGGGAAGAGTATATGGAGAGAAAAAGAGAGGTTAAAAGAGTGGTGAAGCAATGTAAAAAGAGAGCAGATGAGAGAGTGGGTGAGATGTTATCAGCAAATTTTGTTGAAAATAAGAAAAAGTTTTGGAATGAGATTAATAAGTTGAGGAAGCCTAGAGAACAAATGGATTTGACAGTTAAAAATAGGAGAGGAGAGTTATTAAATGGAGAGTTAGAGGTATCGGGAAGATGGAGGGAATATTTTGAGGAGTTGTTAAATGTTGATGAAGACAGGGAAGCTGTGATTTCGTGTGTAGGGCAAGGAGGAATAACATCTTGTAGGAGTGTGGAAGAGCCAGTTGTGGGTGTAGGGGAAGTTCGTGAGGCAGTGGGTAGAATGAAAGGGGGTAAGGCAGCTGGGATTGATGGGATAAAGATAGAAATGTTAAAAGCAGGTGGGGATATAATTTTGGAGTGGTTGGTGAGAGCGTGTATTGTTCCTTTGTATAAAGGCAAAGGGGACAAAAGAGAGTGCAAAAATTATAGGGGAATAAGTCTGTTGAGTGTACCTGGTAAAGTGTATGGTAGAGTTATTATTGAAAGAATTAAGAGTAAAACAGAAAGCAGGATAGCAGATGAACAAGGGGGCTTTAGGAAAGGTAGGGGGTGTGTAGACCAAGTGTTTACAGTGAAACATATAGGTGAACAGTATTTGGATAAGGGTAAATATGTTTTTGTGGCATTTATGGATTTGGAAAAGGCGTATGATAGGGTAGATAGGGGGGCAATGTGGCAGATGTTGCAGGTGTATGGAATAGGAGGAAGGTTACTGAAAGCAGTGAAGAGTTTTTATGAGGATAGTGAGGCTCAGGTTAGAGTGTGTAGGAGGGAAGGGACTATTTCCCAGTAAAAGTGGGCCTTAGACAAGGATGTGTGATGTCACCGTGGTTGTTCAATATATTTATAGATGGGGTTGTAAGAGAAGTGAATGCGAGGGTCTTGGCAAGAGGTGTTGGGCTAAAAGATAAAGAAGCAAATACAAAGTGGGAGTTGTCACAATTGCTTTTTGCTGATGACACTGTGCTTTTGGGAGATTCTGAAGAGAAGCTGCAGAGGTTGGTGGATGAATTTGGTAGGGTGTGTAAAAGAAGAAAATTGAAAGTGAATATAGGAAAGAGTAAGGTGATGAGGATAACAAAAAGAATAGGTGACGAAAGATTGGATATCAGATTGGAGGGAGAGAGTATGGAGGAGGTGAATGTATTCAGATATTTGGGAGTGGACATGTCGGCGGATGGGTCTATGAAGGATGAGGTGAATCATAGAATTGATGAGGGGAAAAGGGTGAGTGGAGCACTTCGAGTCTGTGGAGACAAAGAACCTTGTCCATGGAAGTAAAGAGGGAATGTATGAGAGTATAGTTATACCAACGCTCTTATATGGGTGTGAAGCATGGGTGATGAATGTTGCAACGAGGAGAAGGCTGGAGGCAGTGGAGATGTCATGTCTGAGGTCAATGTGTGGTGTGAATATAATGCAGAGAATTCGGAGTTTGGAAATTAGGAGGAGGTGCGGGATTACCAAAACGATTGTCCAGAGAGCTGAGGAGGGGTTGTTGGGGTGGTTTGGACATGTAGAGAGAATGGAACGAGACAGAGTGACTTCGAGAGTGTATAAATCTGTAGTGGAGGGAAGGCGGGGTAGGGGTCGGCCTAGGAAAGGTTGGAGGAAGGGGTAAAGGAAGTTTGTGTGCGAGGGCTTGGATTTCCAGCAAGCATGTGTGAGCGTATTTGATAGGAGTGAATGGAGGCATATGGTTTTAATACTTGACGTGCTGTTGGAGTGTGAGCAAAGTAACATTTATGAAGGGATTCAGGGAAACCGGCAGGCCGGACTTGAGTTCTGGAGATGGGAAGTACAGTGCCGGCACTCTGAAGGAGGGGTGTAAATGTTGCAGTTTTATAACTGTAGCGTAAAGCACCCTTCTGGCAAGACAGTGATGGAGTGAATGATGATGAAAGTTTTTCTTTTTCGGGCCACCCTGCCTTGGTGGGAATCGGCCGATGTGTTAATAAAAATAAAAATAAATATAATATATATATATATATATATATATATATATATATATATATATATATATATATGCAAAAAGATCACAGTAAACAGGTGATATCAAAATATGCAAGACAACCACAATGAAAAAATAGAGGAATTCCAAGCGCTTTCGTGAGTTCATAGATGAAGAAATCTCTAAAATTTATGAAATAGCTAATGATTTAAAATACCCAAGAAACATAATTGATAAATCTTTTAAAATAGCTAGGAATACTTTTACAATCCAAAAGGGACAACCAACCTTATTCAACCAAAAATATGTTGGTTCTCCTTACCATGAAAACTTGGTTGATATGCCTTCCTTTCTTAAGAATTTTAATATCAAAGTTGTATTTAAAAATCTTGATACAGTAAAAAGACTTTTGATAAAAAATTCCCCCCAAAATGCTGACGGATGTGTCTATAAGATTCCCTGTAAAATATGCGATTAAAGTTTATTATGGTCAAACTGGTAAAAGTCTTGAACTAAGATTAAAACAACATAAATATAGCATTAGAACTGGACAAGATTCTAATGCTCTATTTATTCATGTGAGAGACTTTAACCATCCAATTGATTTTCAAAATGGTGAGAAGGTTGTATCAAGCAAGTCCATGGTTGAGAGGAATATAATAGAATCATGTTTCATTAAAAGGAGTTTTGAAAATAATATGAATATTTCTTTTGGTTTATATAAATTTGATTCATTTATAATTAATAAAATTTGGGAAGAATTTAATGATAAATTGGACTAATCTTTATTCTTGGGAAGAGTTTCAGGTCCTTTCTTATGTTCCTCTTCACAGAGTCGTGCGATGTTACGCTACTGTGAGGTGTAGTCTTTGTTAGTGTGATGTGACTGTGAGGTGTAGTCTTGCCCCTTATATAAGTCCTCTCGTCATGTTTCCTTTTATAGTTCCTTGATAATGTGAGTAGTCACGAAAGCGCTTGGAATTCCTCTATTTTTTCATAGTGGTTATCTTGCTATATATATATATATATATATATATATATATATATATATATATATATATATATATATATATATATATATATATATATATATATATATATAATTCACAGCCTGCAGGATTCCCACCAAAGTCGTTAGCCCTCTGCAAGCGCAGGTAGCTGCCAACCTAATGCTTTAATCCACTCAGCTCCAGTCGCCACACAGCGTTAGGTACCTTTTAGGATCGTTAGTGATATTCTTTCATTGTTAGATATCTTAATCACAAATAATGCTATTGTTTTTGGTACTTTTGTGTATCGTAGATTAACATTCTCTGGTCTAGGTTTTATTTTTTTTGAGACTTGTTTAGATTTAATGTCATTGGCCTAATTCATTTGGGATATTTAGAAATAAATATCTAATTTCTTTCAAAATAAAGGTTTTTCACTTACATATTATTTAGTCAACAATATTGAAACATTTGGATAAAATCAAACTATGTCAGACGTTATGAAATTCACAATAATTTGAGCTTATGAGAGTAGGAATTTTGAATTCTTAAGTTCAATTTTGCAGTATTACTTTACTTTGATGGTTATCTAGGAAGACTAAGTGTTGTACAACAGCCCCTAAGGTGCATATTTACGAGGTGTATAACGTGCCTAGAAGAAGCACAACATAATCTGAAGTGTATAAGAGACCCAGGTATTAATAATTTTAATGAGCCATCACAACTCTACGTGGTTATTTCCACTACAGTTAGAATTACTGCTTTAGCGACCATTGCTTCAGCCTGAGAATGTGACAGCTAGAAAACTGAATTTCCCGGGGTATAAATTGCAATAAATTGCGTTTATTGAAGAATAAAACTGCGAAGAGAAGGAAGACGAAGACTAATGAAAGGAGAGAAGAACTGGGTTAACGAATAGGGTGAGGCGGAGATTGGGAAAATGGTGTTTTAGATTAAATAAAAAACAGAATATATTGTAAATATTCAGATAAAAATCGGTGAAAAGTGACAGGTGTAATTTTAGGGATGAGGTAAATGATAATAATAATGAATAGTGAGATAGATCATAATGAGAGACTTGTGGAATGATGTGCATGTTTAAGTCTGTGTTATTGTGTGTATTAAGCTGTGCATATGCTGGGTCCACATGCAATATTCAAGCTGCCAACACTATCCTCTAATCTGGTGCAAAATCATATATCGCAAATGAAAATCTTTTTTCGTTATGTTCTCTTACAGGAGGATTTATCAATTAAGAGAATTACGCTAACATAGACATGCAGTTCCTGTATAATATAGTGGTGTATACTATAGGTGGCACTGATATTTGGCACTGGCTACACGAAAGGTGATATATGGGAGTTGTTAGATGCAGGTGAGACGTACAGAACTTAAGGTCACCTGATATTAGGAAGGTCATTGAAACGCAGTCAGATCCTGAAATTCTGGGCATCGTGTAGTGATCCAAAATTATCTGTTCAGGTGCTCTGCCAAAAAGAATATCTCTCAGTTATGTCTGATAGTTTCAGAGACTTGAATTATTGTATATTTTAGATAAAATTATATGTCTCTGTTATTCTTCTCTTATTGTAATTGTGTTTGTTTGTAGTTCATGAGATGTATGTTCGTGTGTAATGGTGCATCACTTATACATCCCGTGTGCCATTAACTTTGCAGGCGTATTTATGTTTCGTTTAACATGTGTACAAATCTCTGGCTATGTGACCTGTGTATACAAGATGGCATCAACATGGTTTGCTGTATCGTACATATTGGATGTCTGGAACTGAGGGGTGATGAACGTGGTCATTCGACTTATAAGCAGAATCGATCAGTGATCATTGGTAGTGTTCTCTCTTGGATTAGCAACTGATCAAGAGATTCGTTTCCACAAGAGAAGATAGTGTGTTTCCACAAGAGAAGATAGTGTGTTTCCACAAGAGAAGATAGTGTGTTTCGGAAACTTAATGGCTAAAGAATGCCCCCCTGAAGGCTCCAAACCTCACTACACTCGTAACTTGGACTGATCTTTTTTATTCCCCCTTACCTCTTTTCCTTCTCTATATTTTCTTTGCCTTTCCTTTCTTATGCCTGGGTGGGTCCTGTCCTACGAGTTTTTCGCACTGGGTTTTTGGTCCCACCCTTGTGGGCCATTAGCTCTCTTGTAGTTCTCCCTTTTCTTCTATTTGTTCCCTTGTCTTCAGACTACATCCACTACTACTACTATTACTATTGCTTGGTTAACGCTCCACTCTGCGACTCTTGTGTCACTACCACTACTCTATTCTCATTGCCACCTCTGCCACTCTACCACTACTTACTACTACTACCACTACACCAGCCACTACCCCCACTGCTGCCATTTAACTACTACCTCCTCTAGTTCTAGTCCTGGCCCCACCCACTGCCACCTCTCGTATATATACTTGCTCCCTTCCTTTCGGGCTTCAGTGTGTCTAGTCAATGGTACATGTCGGACGGTTCAGCGTCATAACGCTGAATCGTCTATGTTCGAGTTATTTGTGTATTCTTACAGATTCTCAGACATTCAAAATAATAATTTATAATTTTCTGCACACCTAAAGAACGTCTTCCCTCCAAAGACCTTGTTACGAGCTACTTACTTGTTTGTGTGTGTGTGTACTCACCTAATTGTGGTTGTAGGGGGTCGATTCATAGTTCCTGGCCCCACTTTATTATCGTGGACATAACCTGAGCCATATCATATCTGTATTCACAGTTCAAATCTGGAACACCAACTGCAGGAGAATTGACTCTGTATTTTTATTTTATCTTTTTTTTCCACATCACTTATTAATGACTATATCACTGCACTACGGTCATTACTGACCAGATATTAGCACTTTTTTCTGATTAATTGTAACAACCTTGAAGTGTTGTTAATAACTGTTAGTTGTGATCACTTGTTAATACTGCCGCCAGCTGTGCTGACCAGACCCGCTGCCCCTCACTCAGCTTACAGTAAAAATCTCACGCATTCATATATAAATTCTAATTTTTTAACCTTATCAGACACTGGAAACCTTGTTATACTCTGGTAGGTATGTTCACTGAGTCTATCACGCACAATGATCTCTAACAATTTCCTAGGACTGCAATTAGAACTCTAAATGCAGGGAGCACTGTTAAAGGATACTGCCTCGCGTGTGTGTGTGTCATATTTTTAATGGTTATACCTGGAGTATATGTGGAGGGTATTCCGAGGGTCAACGCCCCCGCGGCCCGGTCCATGACTAGGCTTTGCCGTTGATCAGGGCCTGATCAACCAGGATGTTACTGTTGGCCGCACGCAGACCGATGTACGAACTATAGCCTGGCTGGTGAGGTACTGACTTTAGGTGTCTGTTCAGCTCCCTCTTGAAGACAGTCAGAGGTCTATTGGTAATCCCCCTTATGTATGTTTGGAGGTAGTTGAACAGTCTGGGACCTATGACATTTATTGTGCTGACTCTTAGCATATTCATGGTGCCCCTGCTTTTGACTGGGCGGATGTTGAATCACTTGCCGAGTCTTTTGCTTTCGAAGGGAGTGATTTCGGGGTGAAGATTTGGGACTAATAACTCTAAGATTTTCCAAGTCTATATTATCATGCATCTTTCTCGCCTGCGTTCCAAGGAGTACAGGTCGATGGCCTTCAACCGTTCCCAATAATTTAGGTGCATTATGGTAATTATACATGCAGTGAAAGTTCTCTGTATATTCTCCAGGTCTGCAATTTCGCCTGCTTTGAAAGGGCCGTTAGTGTACAGCAGTATTCCAACCTAGAGGGAACAAGCGATTTGAAAAGAATCATCACTGGCTTCGCATCCCTTGTTTTCAATACATATTCTCATTATCCGTCCTATCATTTACTAGCATATGTGGTAGATACATTGTTGTGATCTGGCATTACCACTCCTAGGTCCTTCACATAAAGTTTTCGCTCTATTGTGTAAGTAAAATTTGTTTTATACCCCGATATAGTTTTCATTTCCTCGAGTTTTCCATAGCGGAGTAATTGAAATTTGTCTTCATTGAACTTCATGATGTTTTCTGACTCCCGTTTAAAGACTTGGTTAATGTCCGCTTGGAGATCTGCAGTGTCCTCGATGGATGACACTGTCATGCAAATTCTTACATCTCTGTCTATGTCAGATAAAAAGATGAGGAAAAGGATGGGGGGGGGGGCGAGTACTGTACCTTGTGGAACAAACCTTTTCACTGTGGCCTTCTCTGACTTATTCTGTTTACTATTACACTTTGTGTTCTATTTGTTAGTAAGCTATAAATCCATCTACCAACTTTTCCTGTTATTTCTTTATCACGCATTTTGTGTGCTATTACGCCATGATCGCACTTGTCGAAGGCTTTAGCAAAGTATGACTATACGACATCTGTGTACTGATTGTTCTCCAGTACATCCTCGACCTTGTCATAGTGATCTCGTAGTTGTGAGAGGCAGGAGCGACCTGATCTAAAGCCGTGTTGTCCTGGGATGTGCAGTTGATGGGTATCCAAGTGGTTGGTGATCTTACTTCTTAGAACCCTTTTAAAGATTTTTATATTGTGGAACGTTAATGAATTCGGTCTGTAATTCATTGCAATTGCTTTGCTGTCACCCTTGTTTCGCCACTGGCGAAACGTTTCCTCAATAAAGATACCCAAATGTTGCATATGTGTCTAATTTATAACTCGTCGGTTCTCTGAACCATTCATCTACATCCTGTCTGACACAGCAACATCTTGGGATCTTGATACAAACGAATTCTTCAACACTTGTCCAACCTTTGGACGAAGACCTACTTCGACTAGTGGATGGTACCACTATGACCCCGCCTCCTCCTGCTTCGCCTCACCTGATTACAATATATAAGCCACTTCTATGGCTCTGTGCTGTACTTTCTACAAGATTGGTGGACTGAACACATCGACTCCAGGCCGAGGGACTGATTACCTCAAACTCCTCCTCTCCTTACACCTTTCTGCTTTGTATTGGACTGATGAAGCCACTGTGTGGCGAAACGTTTCTTCAATAAAGATACCCAAATGTTGCATAGGTGTCTAATTTATGGCTATATCTATTGTTTTTAGTGACTTGGATGACCCCTATGTTCATGCAGCAATGGAGAAAATCAGTATAAATATTAAAAAAAAAACATATGAAAATGATGAGGAAGTAAATTTAGAATGACCTTAGACTGTGTAGGACTTACCTCTATTATATTATGCAAATTTTAGAAGATAAATTTTGCAACTCATTTACCAGAAAAAAACATTATAGCTAACTCGTAAATATTTTACATTAACAATGTAAATTATATTCTTATAAATAGAGGGGAACAGGTAAAGTGGATCATGTATCAAAGTATGACGTCACAGCAGAGTGAAATTATGGTAAGAAGTGTGTGTATGTGTGTGTGTGTGAGAGAGAGAGAGTGGTGTGGGAGTCAGGGTGTGTATGTAGAAGTGACTGATAGAAGGGATTAATTAAGGTGAGGAGGGTGTGTAGGAGGCGAGGTGTGTGAGACTAAGAGTGTGTGGGAGGCATTAAAAAATGTGAAGGAGGCAGTGGACATGGTAGAAATGGCAGTAAGGGAGAGGAACGTATGTACGGAAGAGAGTGTAGGATGGAGTAGTTGCTAGATGATGAGGAATATAGTAGGGACTGAAAAAAAAATACATTACATGTGATAGGGGTAGGGACGGTGCAGAGGTGAGACGGAGGAAGGGCAGTGATGGAAGGTTGGGATAGACAGAGAATGAAGAGGGATAGCGAGCGGGTGGGGATGGTCGGAGGGTGATGAGGGATGGAGGGGGGGGGGAACTGACGGTGGATAGCCACAGGAAAGAGGAAGGGATGGAGGATGGAGAGGGATGAAGGATAGATGTGAGGGAAGACACAGCTGTTGGGATTCCCTGTGGAAAATATTAATAGAAAAAATAAACTTATAACAAAAAATGAACGAAAAACCAAATTAAAAAAAACTCCGGTTTTGGAGATATGTTTTCCTTTCCACTCATTTGATAAGTGTGACAATTTCTAACATTTCTAAAGTTTCTAGATAAATTATCCATTGTCTCTTTCACGAGAAGACAAGCAAAGTCCATAACACTAGCTTACGAAAAGATTCTGGAAGTACAATACGAATACGTTCATTTGTACTAGAACGAGGAGTAAGCTTGTACACTAACAACAATGATCCACAGTCCTTAGCGTGTTCCTCAGAGACTCAAATATGACTGATTCTCTCTAGAGTGGGATCGATGAACTGTTGCTCAATAACATCATGTGTGAATGTTGAAGGAAACACTGCTGCATTCTTACTTGGTGTTGTGTTACATTGGTTCACTGAGGGGTGAAACACTGCTGCATCCTTACTTGGTGTTGTGTTACATTGGTTCACTGAGGGGTGAAACACTGCTGCATTCTTACTTGGTGTTGTGTTACATTGGTTCTGAGGGTGAAACACTCTGCATTCTTACTTGGGTTGTGTTACATTGGTTCACTGAGGGTGAAACACTGTCATCCTTACTTGGTGTTGTGTTCTTGTTCATGAGGATGAACTGGCTCATCCTTACTTGGTGTTGGAATTGGTTCACTGAGGTGAAACACTGCTGCATTCTTACTTGGTGTTGTGTTACATTGGTTCACTGAGGGGTGAAACACTGCTGCATCCTTACTTGGTGTTGTGTTACATTGGTTCACTGAGGGGTGAAACACTGCTGCATTCTTACTTGGTGTTGTGTTACATTGGTTCACTGAGGGGTGAAACACTGCTGCATCCTTACTTGGTGTTGTGTTACATTGGTTCACTGAGGGGTGAAACACTGCTGCATCCTTACTTGGTGTTGTGTTACATTGGTTCACTGAGGGATGAAACACTGCTGCATCCTTACTTGGTGTTGTGTTACATTGGTTCACTGAGGGATGAAACACTGCTGCATCCTTACTTGGTGTTGTGTTACATTGGTTCACTGAGGGTGAAACACTGCTGCATCCTTACTTGGTGTTGTGTTACATTGGTTCACTGAGGGGTGAAACACTGCTGCATCCTTACTTGGTGTTGTGTTACATTGGTTCACTGAGGGGTGAAACACTGCTGCATCCTTACTTGGTGTTGTGTTACATTGGTTCACTGAGGGGTGAAACACTGCTGCATCCTTACTTGGTGTTGTGTTACATTGGTTCACTGAGGGGTGAAACACTGCTGCATCCTTACTTGGTGTTGTGTTACATTGGTTCACTGAGGGATGAAACACTGCTGCATCCTTACTTGGTGTTGTGTTACATTGGTTCACTGAGGGATGAAACACTGCTGCATCCTTACTTGGTGTTGTGTTACATTGGTTCACTGAGGGGTGAAGCACAGCACTGAACAAAAGTCGTCAGTATCTATAGTCGGAGGTAGCACGGGAGGTAGCACGGGAGGTAGCACAGGAGGTAGCACAGGAGGTAGCACGGGAGGTAGCACGGGAGGTAGCACAGGAGGTAGCACAGCAAGTGTTACTACACTCAACAGAAGCAAGGTAGGGTTAGTTCTGTGTGCTTCAAGGACATTTGTCTCCTCAGTAGAATTATCTATCACAAAGGTGTCTCCGGGAATACAAAATGCTCAAGTAAAATCATTTTCTATAAAAAGGGAGTATCTTTCATGGAAAACTTCCCTGAAATTCCTACTACTATGTATCCAGTACAATACTTTGTATCTGTATAAATTTTATGTTGAGGTACTTTAACAATAAATCCAGTTTCGTTGTTGTAACGTTAAGGATGTACCTGTTTCACGAAAACAAATTATTTCTTAAACGTAAACGGAATCCAGTCCAGTCTTTCCAGGTGAGTAAAAGTACCTCATAGCGAGCTGCAGTTTTTCCAGACAGTTTATCCAAGAGTAATCATATTCTTTGCTCAGAAACATTCTGAGTTGGAGAATTAATCTTAATGAACCTGTTCTACGATAGATGTTACTACAGTTGTGTGATTCTAAGAAGTACGCCTTTGCTGAGATCCTTGTTGGTACTTTTGGTCTCATGAGAAGTCAGGTTCGTGAGCGGCCACAGCCACTATAGGCATTCGATCTTGTATGTTATGCCTTTATACCTGAAGCAATGGTCTGTTGTGTGACCCGAGTGAGAGCAGAAGAGACTTTTTCCCGTTTTCGTTCAGAGGTGGGTTTGGACTTTGAGGTGTCATTGGTGTCATTGTAGAAATCTTTGTCAGACTGAACTTTAGACTTTAGTGTCTTATGCGACACTTGATGGCAAAAGATAATTGTAAAATTCCTCCTTCATCATAGGTTTCAGTTTGTGTTGCCATACACCCTCTATGGAAGGCATCTCTCTTCTCCTTAACAAATTCAGCAAAGGACTACCTTAGCTTTCTTTTCAAAGTTAGAAACGTACAAAGAACAAACAGGCACAACTCTTTTCGTTTCTTAGACATCAAACTTACTTTTTGCCAGACTAACGATCTTCCCACCAATCTAGTTCGTACCTATCCTCCGGCTATTGATCCTGTTGTCTACTCTTTTTCTACTCTTGTCCTCCTCAGTACTTTCGGTAAACTGATCGTTCTCTTTCTGACAGACTCAGGGAGTACAAAAGTAGTGTTAGGCTTGACTTGACTTGATGACCGAAGTATCGGTGAGATGGGGAAGGAAGAAGGAAGGGAAAGGATGGAAATACTGGAAAAGGATGGGATGGTGGAGTAGAGGAGGGTAGGAAAGATCAGTGGCCCAACCACTGTGGAGCAAGTGGTACTGATGTATGTACTGCAGGTGTTGAGGGAGAGTTATCAGGGACAATGAGATATGGCACCTATGAAGGTGCGATGAGGGCGGCGGCAGGCAGGCAGGGAAGGTCAAGGCAGTCACAGGAGCGAACTTCAGTGATGTGTTGGTGAGGAGTTTACTTGATCAGATGTCCGTTGCGCCATGCGTTGAATTTCCTTGTTGGGAGGCGAGATATCTCAAGTAGTGGGTTGCTTTTACAGTTAGCGAGGTGGAGGAGGATTGTATCTGTTTTCATGACAGTTCCGTGTTGGAGTTGGTAGAGAAGTTGGTGGGCACGCATTTTGTCATCCATCGATGCAGTGGAAGATGGCTAATGTAATTCCTATTTTTAAAGCAGGGGACAAGTCGTTACCATCAAATTACCGCCCAATAAGTCTAACTTCAATTGTAGGCAAATTATTAGAGTCGATTATAGCTGATAACATAAGAAGCCATCTCGATAGGCATAATTTGATTAATGATACTCAACATGGATTCACCAGGGGCCGTTCCTGCCTAACTAATTTATTAACTTTTTTCAGTAAGGCTTTTGAGGCAGTTGATCATGATAAAGAATTCGATATTGTTTATTTGGATTTTAGTAAGGCTTTTGATAGAGTACCACATCAGAGACTGTTAAAGAAAGTGGCTGCTCACGGCATTGGAGGAAAAGTGTTTTCATGGATCGAGTCATGGCTCACCAATAGGAAGCAGAGGGTGTGCATTAATGGGGTTAAATCTGAGTGGGGATCTGTAACAAGTGGCGTTCCACAGGGATCGGTTTTGGGCCCGTTGTTGTTTATAATATATATAAATGACCTTGACGAGGGAATTACTAGTGATATGAGCAAATTCGCTGATGACACGAAGATAGGTAGGATAATCGATTCAGACGTAGATGTCACGGAACTTCAGGAGGATTTAGACAAACTCAATTCCTGGTCAGAAAAATGGCAGATGCAGTTCAATGTAGATAAATGCAAAGTTCTAAAGCTCGGGAATGTTCATAACCCTAGCACCTACCAGCTTAATAATGTTGATAAGTTTAGATTTAGAAAGGATATAGGAAAATATTGGTTTGGAAATAGGGTAGTTGATGAGTGGAACAGTCTGCCTAGTAGGGACATTGAAGCTATGACCTTGGGTAGTTTCAAATTTAGGTTGGATAAATTCATGAGTGAGAGGGGTTGGATTTGAGTGGGACTCGCACTTGAGTTAATAGAATCTTCAAAGCTTATTTCTTGGGTAGAATTGAAAATTAGGTTGGGGAATTATTCTGTTAGTGGGATGGATTGTGAAGGACTTGCCTAGTATGGGTCAACAGGCCTGCTGCAGTGTTCCTCCTTTCTTATGTTCTTATGTTCTTAACCTGACACCATGTATGGAGTATGGTATTTCCGTAGTAGAGGAGTTGGAAGTGGTGGAAGGTGAAGTCGGTGATTGGTTCGTGGCAGTATCAGTTGGAGGCTTCTCATTGGTGGGGAGTGGCTGTGTCCCTACTGGCAGGGAGGCAGCTGATTGGTTCTTGGTCGTCTTCAATCAGCAATTCTTGCAAGTCATCTGGTGCAGCAAAGCTGACGACTTTTGGAATTATCTTTAAAATCTCAGTTGAAGGAGGACTTGTTGGGAAGTTGAATGCTGGCATATTGTTGAGGGCAAGAAGTTCGTTTATAGATGTGTTGAAGGATCCTGGTTGAGCTGCATTGTCCATGTGAGCAAATATCATACAGTAGTAAATTTTCGTGGAGATGTCCTCAGGCAGAGGAGAGGTAGGTGGTGATGGTGGTGGTGGTGGAGGCTGCTGAGTGGCTTGCAGGATCTTGGTGGTTGTAGACTGAACATAAGAACATAAGAACATAAGAAAGGAGGAACACTGCAGCAGGCCTGTTGGCCCATACTGTTGGCCCATACTGGAGTTTGGTTATTGCAGCATAAGTTGGAGAGTTGCCTGGTGTTTTCTTAAGGTCTTCCTTTAATTTCTTGGAAAGGATCTCCTTACGAACAGGACATTTGGCTGCCAGAGTATGGTGATTACTTTTACAGTTGATGCAGGTAGCAGCAGTAGTGGAGGTGGAGGTAGCAGCAGTAGTGGAGGTGCAGGTAGCAGCAGTAGTGGAGGTGCAGGTAGCAGCAGTAGTGGAGGTGCAGGTAGCAGCAGTAGTGGAGGTGCAGGTAGCAGCAGTAGTGGAGGTGGAGGTAGCAGCAGTAGTGGAGGTGCAGGTAGGAGCAGTAGTGGAGGTGCAGGTAGCAGCAGTAGTGGAGGTGCAGGTAGCAGCAGTAGTGGAGGTGCAGGTAGCAGCAGTAGTGGAGGTGCAGGAACGAAAGTCGTGACCTTCAGAGCCACAGGTGGAACATATCTTCTTGTTCTTCACATGACATTCGTTGGTAGAGTGACTATAAGAGAAACATGTCCAGCAGGGTGAAATTTGTTTGAATCGTTGAGGTTCAAGCTGACTGGGGTTGATGTAGTAGTAGGAGACAGCCAGACCATGAGAGAGAGCTCTGGTAGCCATGTTCACGTCTATAAATGTGATTTTTAGCATTGATGAAGCATTGGGGATCTTGATTACACCTTCTAATTCAGCCCAATCGTTCAGATCTTCAATTGATTGCTTGATTTCGTCAGTAGACATGGAAGTGATGAGTTTATCAAGTCGCTTCATAAACACAGATCGTTTTTCTCTCATAAATGGTGATGTTGAAAGAGCAAAGCCTTGATCATCAAGGGTTTTGAAGTTTTTTCCAAACTTCACTATCCTCGTCACTTCATTAGAGACTGCAGACGACGGGCATTAAACATCTTCAACACACCCAGAGAAGACACTGCTGAGAAGAGATACATAATCCTTCCCACCAACTCCATTTCCAAACAAGTTTCCAACATTTTTTCTAAGACCTCATTCCGAGTATCCACCTCCACATCCACCACCATTAAGGACATTACCAGTAACAGACAGGAAAAGCTTCAATCCACGGCAGGGGTATACACAATCCCTTGTAATGGCTGCAGCAAATTATACGTTGGCGAAACATCCAGAGACCTACAAACACGCATTTCAGAACACCAATACGCAGGCAGATCTGACGACTCAAGAAATGCCTGTGTTCAACACCGAAATTTACACAACCATTTAATCAACTACAGAAACGCAAGACTCATCGCCAGAGAAGACAACACGCAATACCGAAGAATCCTAGAATCATCACTCATCTGTATGTCCAACAACTTTAACCAGAACAACGGCTTCTACAACATAGCTGAACCTATTGCCAAGAAACTTCTTCAACGCTATCCCACCTAGAACTCAAGAATGGTACACTGCAGGTCCTTTAAGTCACACTATGTTTTCACACTACTTTTAAGACTCACATGCAGCTTTCTCCATCTGACCCAGCATTCTCCACCTGACTGTACCCTATATATATCTCTATGTTGCTCATTTTCCAGGTAGATCTGTCTGTGACTCGATAAAGCCCACTGCGTGGGCGAAACGTTGTCAATAAAGGATCACATTATACTGCTTATGTGTTTATTTTTCCATTGTGTCGGTATTTTATACCATTTATTTCCAAGGGTTTTGAAAGCAGGTGGTGAAAGAACTTTTTCTGCTTCCTCATCATTGATGAAGGTGACAAGGAAGGCTTCGTGAAGAGTTGCAATACCCGAGAATTTCAACTGCAAACTGCTTTTAAGGGCAGTTGCAAGGGCAAGCTTGGAAGCATCAGTGGTTGACGAGTCCTTAGCCTTGATCTTCACTCGATGAGCCATCGTGGAGGTAGGTATAGGTTCCCCTCCCCAACGGGGATCGTAGGGAGACTGAAAGAGTCAGAGCTGCTATGACTTGCCTGGGCAAGTCATTTGAGAAATCACATTCGTCTTATTGACTGGTCTTCTGCCAAAACTGTCGTCTACCCTGCTTCTTTCACAGTCGCTTCTTGTTGAGGCGGTACTTGTACCGCCATTGGTCTGAGACACTCCCTCGACAGGGAGCCAAGGCCGGGCCACCACTTGGAAAAGGCCCGGGCCGGGCGATTATTCCGGCGAACCTACTACAGTACATTACACACACAACCCGCACATAAAAAAGAGAGGAGCTTACGACGACGTTTCGGCCCGACTTGGACCATTTACAAAGTCACACTAACACACAGAGACAGAGGAAGGGTATTTATAGGCAGGCAGACAGGGAGGGTACAAGAGAGTGGGGAAATGTAGGAGTAGTGGTAGTAGTGGTAGTAGTAAAGGTAGTAGTAAAGGTAGTAGAGTAGACAGTCATATGGGAAGGAGCACTGCTATGAGGCTAGCGGCCCGCAAGGGGGGTACGAGAGGGAAGAAAAGCGAAAAAATGAAGGAAAATACAAGGCAAAAGAAAGAACAGAAAGAAAGGAAAACCCAAGGAGAAAAAAGGAGAAGGGGAAGATAAGACAGGAAGGAATCAGGTTAAGTCACGGGTGTTCTGAAGTTTAGAGCATTTAACAATGTAATGAGAGAGGAAAGCATCAACAGAGACAAAGCCAGGGCTAAGATTCATACAGGGAAAGTTGTGTATAAGGGAGGATTCAACCAGGCGGCGACTATGAAAGTTAGACGTCTGCCTGCCTATAAATACCCTTCCTCTGTCTCTGTGTGTTAGTGTGACTTTGTAAATGGTCCAAGTCGGGCCGAAACGTCGTCGTAAGCTCCTCTCTTTTATATGTGCGGGTTGTGTGTGTATTGTTCCAGTCACGGTATTGTGCCTTTTTTGTTATCTACTACAGTACAGTCTCCATACTGTTAGTGTGACTTTGTAAATGGTCCAAGGAAGACCGAAACTTCGTCGTAAGCTCCTCTCTCTCTGTGTGGATTATTTGTGTATTAGAAACGTACGTTGATAACTAGTGGTTATAACTCGCACTCCTCCAGTACGGATTTCTTTACTTTGTTCTAGTCTATGTACAATTCGAAGGGAGTGTTGCCGTACACTTTTAAGCCTTTTGAGATAGGGAAGTGTAACTCAGGGGCCTATTATCCCGTAGGTTAATTCAAAGCTCGTGTTTGATCTTTAAACGCCTCAAAAAAGGTGTCAGGATCATGTTCCGAGAACCGTGTAACTTAAGATATATTCTAATGTATATTAAAGATGTAAGCAGTGACCGTGGCTGAGGCTGATCTTATGTCTCTGGTATCTTATATCCTCCCTCTGCCTCTCTTCATTATTAGCAAGGCACTGAAGATTTAAATACTGCAAGGGCATCTTAAACAACCTTTCCATCCTGGTACAGTGTTCATCTTAAAAATGGCTAGTTGGTAAACTAAATATTGTAAGTGGAGATTTTCTAAAAACACACCGGGAAAAACCTTCGGCCTGGCTCCTGTCTCTTTTATTAGCTGTGAATTATCCGTTGACGCAAGAGGGTCACTCTTGGGAGGAAGACTCGGGTCTTTTAAGGTAAAGGATTGGACCCAGAAGGAAGATAAGGAGGAGAGAGAATGTTTGGAGTCCCGGAACTAAATTGTCTCTTCTCAACTTCATGGAATCTATGTTGAGGGTAAGAGCGTCTCCTTGAAAGAGGAGATTCAGTATGTGAATGAATAGTATTGGTCCTTTGAGGAGGAGTCTCCGTCCGTGAAGGCAGAGTATCTCTCCTTAACGGAGGGGGCAAAGATCAGTCCTGGTCCCCATGACTAAACATTTCTCAATCTTAGCATGTATCACCCTAAAGCCTGGTCTGGGGGGTCGCATCAGCCATCCTGGCAGGCAAGGATTGAGAACGAGATAACGCAACATTACCTTCAGTATTAATGAGAGTGGAAGCTGGAGCTTCCATTCCGTCTCTTTCCTCTAGCTCTTCCTATCTACCTCTGGAAGCAACTCCTTGATGATTAATTCTCTCTCCTGATGAGTAGTGTGACTACGGTTATATGCAATTCTAAGAAATCGGGCTACGCTCCAAAGACTGCTAAGAAAGTGCATTAATCTTATTTAAGGTGAGATTTTCCATAAACTGTTCTATAATGTGAAATTATACCAACGAAAGATTACTGAAACATTATAAATTAAGTTCTTCATAAATAGAAGTTAAATTTTCAAACTTTTCCTAGACAGCAATACTTTAAAGTATAGAATATTGAACTTTAGCTCCTGGATCCCAGACTGAATCTTAATCATTACAGGCAACACTAGCAGCCTGGTTAATCAGGACTAAGTACCCCAGAGCTGGGCCTGCATACTGACAGTAATGATGGAGTCTTTAATAATTCAGTTTGAAGTAATAGGAATTTAAAAATCATTGGCTCCTGATCCAGCAATTTTAAAAGTATTTTATAATAAATTCAATTATACTTTAAGTCCGTAAATAAAGATCATGATAAACTGTCAGGAATATCAATGCTTACAGAGTTTCAGTTTACTCAGTGTCATAAGAAATATAGGCAAAGTATTATAATCCTATATATTAATGATCTTACAAATTACTATTACTTAGTTAAATTAATGAATGCTACAAGCTTTATTAATTTTAGTCTAGCAAAGACCACAAAACATGCAATAATAATTAGACTAATATGTCTTAGTCACAAAGAAACATAGCATAGTTTGTACACTGTACTCTATTTTCTCCTATGACTGTGACATGACTGTGACATGACTGTGACATGACTGAGAGATAGACTGAATGAGAAGGAAACTTGCGATAGACATAGAGGAGGTTTTAGTTTCAAAACCCTTACTAGGCAGACTGTTTCACTCATCGACCAGACCATTACTTACCTATATCCTTTCTAAATCTAAACGTATCCAATTTAAATAATTAAAATCCAATTTAAATACAGTAATCTTATTTAAATCCAACAATCCAATTTCAATCCATTAATCCTATTTGAATCCACTGTCCAATTTGAATCCATCTCGGAGACGAGGAAGACGACTAGCATCACTGCTGCCGACTAGCATCACTGCTGCCGACTAGCATCACTGTTGCCGACTAGCATCACTGCTGCCGACTAGCATCACTGTTGCCGACCATCTTGCAGGTAAAGCTGTCTCTTCTCTTCCTCAGTACAAAAGAATCTTTCATTACCATCCTCTTTAACAATGACGAGTGCGACGGAAGCATCACCACCTCGGTTATAAACGTTCTCAAGGACCGTAACTTTGAAGTGGTCTCTTTCTTGCGTTGAGCGGCCAAAACATCGGTATTCATAAAGAAACGATCGTGACGTCATCATTCAATCAAATAACGACCTGAAACGACTCACTGAAGATCAAAATGACTATGCCACTGTCGATTCCATCACAAAAATTCCAACTGTAAACCCCAGGAACGTAGGACCTGAATGATTCCATCATATGACGCCATGTTGGAACTGCTATGTATACTCGCAACTCGCCAAACACTGACCTTTGAAGGATAAGGAATACTTCTCGAACTAAGGATACAGTCATAAGGAATGAACCTCTACCTCTCAACCAAAGCGTCTCAAATACAAGAGTGATTATCACACTCTTGCGCCCAAGTAACACTCATAAAGCTCTCCAAGCTACCCATCTGCCTACTTCTGAAATGAACTTTATTCCCGACGGCGTTCCAACCAAAATCCCCATGGCCCGGGGATTGAAACGCGGATAGGATTACTCTCTTCCTATGTAAATATATTTTTCATCCTGAAGTACACAAAGCCGTCAGATTTTTCCGGAGGCAATAATGCAGTTTCTCACGATATTTTTGTCTCTTTTATATTATATCAATATTTATTTCTTCCTCTGGAAACCGTTCAGGAGTGAATATGCAAGAAAATTTATTAGAATTGAAATAATTAAAAATTTAGAAATAATACCATTTCTTATAAACACGAATGATATACCTGAACTGACTTCATCAGATGTATTCCTGTGCATGTGGGTTGTGCACATGTACACTTCGGTG
Source organism: Cherax destructor (assembly GCA_009830355.1). Classification (NCBI taxonomy): domain Eukaryota; kingdom Metazoa; phylum Arthropoda; class Malacostraca; order Decapoda; family Parastacidae; genus Cherax; species Cherax destructor. The sequence goes on from WNWK01005627.1 coordinate 48,580, forward strand.
AAGACAAAGATACGTTGCAAATGGATCTGGACAAACTGCAAGACTGATCGGAAAAGTGGGTACATGAATTCACCCCAAACCAATGCAAGGTTTAACACTAGGGCAGGGGCCAAAAAAATAAACTTGGGGGACACTGACTGCAGACTTTACTGAAGGAAAATGACCTCGAGGTAAAAGCGCTAAGCATTTCGCCGGACGCTCCAACCAAAATCATGTACTGCATGATGTATGCACAGCTGAAGAACGTCTCCTGCGCTGGAACTTTAATTTCTACAATTAATAAACTCTTTCACCTTAACAACTTTCCCTGCTTCATGTGTCCTGGCTCTGCGCCGCCCAGTCCACACATGATCCACCTACAGCCCAAGCCACCCTTGATCTACCTACAGCCCAAGCCACCCTTGACCCACCTACAGCCCAAGCCACCCTTGATCCAGCTACAACCTAAGCCACCCTTGACCCACCTACTGCCCAGGCCTCCCTTGATCATCTGCGACCCCTGCTACTCGAGCCACCCCAGAATCATCTGCGACTCAAGCCACAATAACTTTTCAGCCTGCCACCATTACCTTACCCACATCTACTCCTCCTAAAGATCAAAACTCTTACACCTCTGACATAGAAATTGAAGTCGAAAACCATACCCCAGGCCAAACCTGGAAGAATGTTTGATTCTTCACTACACCTACAAACAAGAACACCATGTTCACACAACAACAAGTCCAAAATTTTGTGAAGTAATTCGTCGATGACTACAATTTTGCAACACCCATCATATACGTACCAACTGATATCTTTAAAATATTTAAGAATGGGTCTTTTCAATTTTGACAGTAAACTGAACTCCTGCGCCATCACCTTTACTACTCCTTACGCTCTGTAGCAGACGAGTCTGCCGAGTTAAAGATAACCCACACCATCGTACACACTACACCGGAAAGAAAAGACCACTTGAACCAAAGCTACAAGGCGTCTGCGACGATTGTTGCTAACTGCTATACCACTTGTGCTGAAGACTCACCGTGCCCTTGTCATAGGGCTGCAAACGGTATTCCAACTGACCTACCGTGTCCCTGCCATAGGGCTGTAAACAACACATCACTTCTACAAACTCCGACATTCCTTCGGGAGCCAGTGATAAGTCGCCATCTGGCAAAGACCAGTGACAGAACTTCGTTCCTGGCAAATATATTATCATCATTATCAGGCAGTGACACTAGATTCAGAGAGTGGAGTGCTAGCGAGGAAATAGTAGTAGTAGTGATGGAGGAAGCGTTAGGACATGTCTCCTCCCCACCAAAAGTGGCACCCATGCAGCCATACAGAGGGCAATACTTCAGATCATTTCTATACTACGACTACGGACGGGGGGAGGGATATGATGTATAAGAGAGAGGTGAGGAAGTGGTGAATATGCTACAAAATATGGAGAATGAATCGGTAATATGGTGTTTACTCCAGAAAAGTTTCAATGCTCAACTTTCGTATGATATCAGCATCAAAAGAAAGAGGAATAGATCGACTATAAAAGGTAGCAAAGATGGTACATGGTATAAATGCATGGTTCATGGTACATGGTTCACTATTAAAAAAATGGTATTTCTTATATAATATAATATGGAATATTATGGTTGAATGTGACACTTGTGCAATATTTTGGTATTTTATTGTGGAGGAAACGTTTCACTAGCCAGTGGCTTCGTCAGTCTAATACAGGGAAGAACGTTCAACGATAAGAATGCGTTTGAGATAATCAGTCCCTCAATCAGTGGACTGTCCACTCATCCTGGCGTCACCAGTGTTCTGTCCACTGGTGACGCCACCACCAACTGCTGCGCCTCGCCTGTCTGCAGTATATAAGCCGAGCATATGCCTTACTTTTATCAAGATTGGTAGACTGAACACATTTCCAGACTGATGGACTGATTACCTCAAACACCTTCTCTTCTTCCACTGTTCTTCCCTGTATTGGAATGATGAAGCTACTGGCTGGCGAAACGTTTCTTCCACAATAAAGAGACCCAGATGCTGCACAAGTGTCACATTTATCAACATGTCGGGTTTCTAAACTATTGAAGGCGGAATATACAAAAACAAAATGTACTAAAAAATACATGGTACAAAGTACATTTCATTGTATGCCAAATTTCCGACATACCCCTAACTCCACTAGATTTTGAGAAAGCCATTGACAACATGCCCATGCACTCAGCCCCAGGCCCAGACTCGTGGAACTCTGTGTTCATTAAGAACTGCAAGAAACTCCTTTCACGGGCCCTAAGTATACTATGGAGGAGCTTAGACATGGGTGAAATTCCACAGTCACTAAAAACAACGAATATAGCCCCACTCCATAAATATGGCAGCAAAGCATTAGCTAAGAACTATAGAACAATAGCTCTAACATTCCACATCATAAAAATCTTTGAAAGTGTACTGAGAAGCATAACTGCAAACCACTTGGATTCCCAACAGTTGCATAATCCAGGGCAACATGGGTTCAGAGCAGGTCGCTCCTGCCTCTAGCAACTACTGGATCACTATGATATGGTCTTGGATGCACTGGAAGACAAACAGAATGCAGATGTAATATACACAGATTTTGGAAAAACCTTCGACAAATGCGATCATGGTGCAATGGCGCACAAACTGCGTGTAAAGGGATAACTAACAAAGTTGGCAGATGGATCTTCAATTTTCTAACCAATCGAACACAAAGTGCAGAGGTAAACAGATTAATTCAGAGGTTGCCATAGTGAAAAGCTCTGTTCCACAAGGCACTACTCGCCCCCCCCCATCTTGTTCCTCATCATCATATCAGACAAACATAAATGTAAATAATAGCATCGTGTCATCATTTGCAGACAATACTAGGATCTGCATGAGACTGTCATCAGTTGAGGAAACAGTAAATCTCCAAGAATGTATAAGCCAAGTTTTCCAATGGGCAACGGAAAACAATATGATATTGAATTAGGACAAATTCCAACGAATCCGTTATGGAAAACTGGAGAAAATAATAGCTAGAACTAATATACTACAAACTCTAATCACGCAATAGAGCGATAGAGCGGAAAAGTAGTGTGAAGGACCTGGGAGTAGTGATGTCAGAGCATCTCACCTTCAGGGATCACAACAGTCACTGTCACATCTGCAATGAAAATAATAGGATGGATAATGAGAGCCTTCAAAACAAGGGATGCTAAGCCAATGATGATCCTTTTTAAATCACTTGTTCTCTCTAGGCTTGAATACTGCTGTACATTAACATCTCCATTCAATGCAGGTGAAATCGCAGATCTAGAGAATGTACAGTGAACCTTTACTGCACATATAAATTTCCTCAAATCCTTAACTACTCGGAACGCTTGGAAGCACTTGACTTGTAATCAATGGAGCTCGGGCTACAGACATACATAATTTAAGCCTAAAAAATCCTAGAGGGACTATTTCCTAATCAGCACACAGAAATCATTCCCTACGACAGCAAAAGACTGGACAGACGGTGCAACATACCCCCAATGAAAAGTAGGGGATCCATTGTTACACTAAGAGAAAACACAGTAAGTGTCTGGGGCCAAAGACTGTTCAACAGCCTCCCACTAGGCATAAGGGGAATTACAAATAGACCCCTGGTTGTCTTCAAGAGGGAGCTGGACAGATACCTAAAGTCAGTATACGACCAGCCAGGCTGTGGTTCGTACATTGGACTACGTGCGGCCAGCAGTAACAGCCTGGTTGATAAGGTCCTGATCCACCGGGAGGCCTGGTCAAGGACCGGGCCGCGGGGGCGTTGATCCCCGGAACACCCTTCAGGTAGGTAGACTCCATGTAGATAAAGACAGAGGTACAGAGACATGGTACATGATAAAAATAATTAAAACACTGTAAAAAGTTTTTGTTGGTAAAGAGAAGAAAAGTGGGAGATATAGTTTCATCATTATAAGGTAAGAAACTTTAGTGAGGAACAGCCACTGCAAGTAGTCACGATTATAAAATACGATAAGAGGAAGTTAAAAATACCAGAAAATATTTATGTTTGCCCCTTTACGCAATTAAAAAATGTATTGAACAGTAAAAGAAAATTGTATTTTTTGAAATGACACAAAAGGTATGTATGGTAAAATTAACATATCTCCCTTCTAGAGTTTCTTCTTGCAAAACTCTGGTTCACTGAAGCAGAATCGACGATGCATTTCCCCCAACATACAAAGTAGGGAAAGTGTATCAGGTGTGTTCTGACACATTGTTCTTCTCTGAGGGTTATTTATTCACTTCAGCTAAGAGAAAGAACATTCTTTAGAGTAGATAATAATCACAATTTTTAGAAAAAAGTAAGAATTGTAATCTGTATATTTGGCAAAATATATTGTATTCCGTTTTTCATTATGGTGTTATGATGATCAATAACACTGAAATATGTATTGTTGTATCGTTAAATTTAAGTCGTAGTTCTACGCTGAACTTTTAATTCAAGTCAACAGGGAATGAGCCAATTAGTGTTTGAAAGCCTTGCAAATATTGTTCATTAACTAAGTTCATTTTATTTAGAATAGAAAATATATTTGATTCTTATAATAATAATCTTTTTTTTTTTTAAATTACATAATACAACTTATACAGACCTAGTTGATATAAGTGACACTCTATATAGGAAACACCTGGTTATGGAGAGCATTTCGGGCAAATTAGGTAAATTTTGTCACCAGGATGCGACCCACACCAGTCGGCTAACACCCAGGTACCTATTTACTGCTACGTGAACAGGCATACCAGGTGTCTTATGGAAACACGCCCAAATGTCTCCACCCGTACGGGGGATCGAACCACGGACCTCAGTATGTGAGATGAGTGCACTACCAACCGAGCTACGGGACATCTTAGTACGAGCATCAGATGAATCATTTATAAAATAGTAATAAGATATGTGATATTTGTCTGTTAGATACATTGGTATTTCTGATTCAGTGACATCATTTGCTTGGTACACTTGATTCGCTTGAGTGAATGTAATTCGTTCCTTTGTCAAATCGAGGTGTGTACGGGGTTTGCTAATGACTGAGAGACGTCTACACGTGTTTTAAAATCCATATTCTTTCTTATTGCACTTCATTGTGCTGTGAAAACGTTATAAAATTTAATTTCACATGGTCAACATGTGGAATTAAATTTTATGTCTCTAATTCAGCTTCATCCCTTTTGTGACTGGCTTTCAGCCGAACTTTCTAATGCCTCTACAGTCTTCGAGTAGAACCCCAGAACTGTGTATGTTATTACTGCGTGTGCCTTAAAGCGAGTGTTAGAAAGAGATTTCAACATGCGATCATTGCCAAAATATATTTTGAGAACTGCCCATCGGAATGCTGAAGCAGAGAAAATGTGAACATTAACAGAACTGTTGGGAAATTAATTTCCTCTGCTTCCAGACGACAATCAACAGAAGTGCGATCAACGAGACTGGGAGAACATGCTGTACATGGTATTAATATGACATGTTTGTTTTCTTTAAAATATATTACATTCCTTCAAAGCGTACTGATACGTTGGCCATATTGTCAAACGACTCACCTCTGTTCACTGAGAAATATACTTGGCAACACTGACACAGATAATGCAGTACTTGACTTCCCATAAATTCATCAGTGATGCTTTTCAAATTAATGAATGTTATACACAGTTAAATTGATTTCTCATTGGGAAAAAAACATATCTAAATCAGATACTAGAAGGATCGAAATTTGAAAGGTCAGGTGTTGAGTAGACAAATAAAGTGAAGTACGGAGGTGTATTTGCTTCAAGCGGATTAGCTGAACAAACTTAATCGACCATTAGACCAATAATAATCTTCACATACAATATTGGCTCAGATGAGTCAAACTGAAACACAAGCCCAAAGAATCCCAGATTATTTTTTTTTCTACAACGATCCACAGGTCTCATTTCGTCCCCAGAAAGACAACGTTCAGCTAGTAAATGAGTAACAGTTGCCACACGCTGCAAAAATATGTTACCGATATTCAGACTCCTCTATAATTTGTTCTTACAGTTTCTATGCCAATCCAAAGCCTTATCTTTCATTTAAATATATTTATATTGATTTTCTGTTAGTAGTGTTATTCTCTTGTTAGTTAAACCATTATTACACCAGTCATTAAATTCCTCATCAAAAATGACTACCAATAGACCCCTGGGTGTCTTCAAGAAGGCGCTGGACAGCAGTAACAGCCTGGTTGATAAAGTCCTGATCCACCGTGAAACCTGGTCTCTGACTGGGCCACTGGGACGTTGACTCTCGAAACCCTCTCCAGATATACTCCAGATATCTTACAAATGATTTTCGGAGATACTCTGTAAAGTCTTTTATGTTGTCCGCATTACTATTCAATGATTCTCTCAATGTAATTCCCAGAAGAACCTATTTTGAAATATGTCATTTTTGGATGCTATCTTCACACTGGTACAAGATGTATGATGTCAGGTCAGACAAATGTCACATTTAACTAAGTTAATTTTGCAAAGATTTTCTTCACACATTCTTCATCATTTTGATTCCTGTATTCTGCGGACGCGTCAGTCATATTAATATGGGTTCGTTGAATTTTAGTTTTCTGTGTGGGTTGGGGTTCCAGCTTTTCCTCAACGACTTTTCGTAAATTTTTCCCAAATATATCTTAGGTATTAAAACTTCCGTAATTTTTTTTTTAATTTATCACGGCACTTTCTCGTATGGACTTAGTGCCAATTCCAGATTAAATTCATACATTTTCTGAAGGGCAGCTCCTTCCCATGGCCCGGGGATTGAAACGCGGATAGGAATACTCTCTTCCTATGTAAATATATTTTTCATCCTGAAGTACACAAAGCCGTCAGATTTTTCCGGAGGCAATAATGCAGTTTCTCGCGATATGTTTGTATCTTTTATATTATATCAATATTTATTTCTTCCTCTGGAAACCGTTCAGGAGTGAATATGCAAGAAAATTTATTAGAATTGAAATAATTAAAAATTTAGCAATAATACCATTTCTTGTAAACACGAATGATATACCTGAACTGACTTCATCAGATGTATTCCTGTGTATGTGGGTTGTGCACATGTACACTTCGGTGAAGACAAAGATACGTTGCAAATGGATCTGGACAAACTGCAAGACTGATCGGAAAAGTGGGTACATGAATTCACCCCAAACCAATGCAAGGTTTAAGACTAGGGCAGGGGCCAAAAAAAAAAAAACAGAAATTAAGAATAAACTTGGGGACACTGACTGCAGACTTTACTGAAGGAAAATGACCTCGAGGTAAAAGCGCTAAGCATTTCACCGGACGCACACATCAGGACGCACACATCAGGACGCACACATCAACCGTACATCTGCAGCAAATGCTCTATTTGACATTCCTTCAAAAATCTCAACAGTCACTGAAAACTTTTTATTCACATGTAAGGTCAATAACAGAGAATGCAGCATGGAATCCACACCAGAAAAAAAATATTAAGAGACGCTAAGGAAATAAACGACGAAAAAAGACTAAATGAACTGATCCTGAAAACAAACATTACGGGACAGAAGAACCAGATGAGACAGAGTGATAACATAGAAAATTCTTAAAGGAATGGATTGGAATATGCACGCACACACACACACACAGTGGAGACAGGAAGGACTCTGGGAAGACAAAACAGAGTGGGACACCAACAAGGAGTATAAAAACAAGTGTTGGATGACATACAAACAACTGAGAAGGAGGTGAAGAAGTTGCTCAGTGACCTTGATACCTCAAAGGTGATGGGACCGGACATCTTCCCGTGAGTGCTTAGAGAGGGAGCAGAGACGCTGTGTGTGCCACTAACCATAATCTTCAACACATCCCTTGAAACTGGCCAGCTACCTGAGGTATGGAAGACGGCAAATGTAGTTACCATTTTTAAGAAAGGAGACAGAAACGAGGCACTAAACTATAGATCAGTGTCACTTACGTGTATAGTGTGCAATGTCATGGAGAAGATTATCAGGAGGAGAATGGTGGAGCAACTGGAACAGAACAATATTATAAACGACAACCAGCACGGATTCATGGAAGGCAAATCCTGTGTCACAAACCTTCTGGAGTTCTATGGCAAAGTAACAGAAGCAAGACACGAGAGAGAAGGGTGGGTTGATAGCATTTTCTTGGACTGCAGGAAGGCCTTCGACACAGTTCTTCACAAGATATTAGTGCAGAAGCTAGAGGATCAGGCGTGTATAACAGGAAGGGCACTGCAATGGATCAAAGGAATACCTGACAGGGAGGCAACAATGGGTCATACGTGACGAGGTATCACAGTGGTATATGTGAATGACATGACGGAAGGGATAGACTCAGAAGTGTCCCTGTTCGCAGATGATGTGAAGTTAATGAGGATAATTAAATCAGATGAGGATCAGGCAGGACTTCAAAGAGACCTGGACATGCTGGACACCTGGTCCAGCAACTGGCTTCTCGAATTTAACCCCGCCAAATGCAAAGTTATGAAGATCAGGGAAGGGCAAAGAAGACCGCAGATAGAGTATAGGCTAGGTGGCCAAAGACTGCAAACCTCGCTCAAGGAGAAAGATCTTGGGGTGAGTATAACACCAAGCACGTCTCCGGAAGCATACATCAACCAGATAGCTGCTGCCAGCATACAGGCGACTGGCAAACCTGAGAATAGCGTTCCGATACCTTAGTAAGGAATCGTTCAAGACACTGTACACCGTTTTCGTGAGGCCCATACTAGAGTATGCAGCACCAGTTTGGAACCCATACCTGGTCAAGCACGTCAAGAAATTAGAGAAAGTGCAAAGGTTTGCGACAAGGTTAGTTCCAGAGCTAAGGGGAATGTCCTACGAAAAAAAGGTTAAGGGAGATCAGCCTGACAACACTGGAGGACAGAAGGGTTAGGGGAGACATGATAACGACATACAAAATACTGCGTGTAATAGACAAGGTGGATAGAGACAGGATGTTCCAGAGAGGACACAGAAACAAAGGGTTACAATTGGAAGTTGAAGATTCAGATGAGTCAAAAGAATGTTAGGAAGTATTTCTTCAGCCATAGAATAGTCATGAAGTGGAATAGTCTAGCAAGTGATGTAGTGGAGGCAGGAACCATACATAGCTTTAAGACGAGGTATGATAAAGCTCATGGAGCAGGGAGAGAGGGGACCCAGTAGCGATCAGTGAAGAGGCGGGGCCAGGAGCTGAGTATCGACCCCTGCAACCACAATTAGGTGAGTACACACACACACACACACACACATATATATATATATATATATATATATATATATATATATATATATATATATATATATATATATATATATATATATATATATATATATATATATATACACACAAAGCAATAGCAGAGGCCCTATTAATTCTCTCGTTATTCTGATTTTTCCTCACGAGGTCTCTAGGTTGACATTGTCACTCTTAAAATTGCTTATAATTAAAGGGTTAACAATAATTGTCTCTCAAAAAATGTTTCACCGAATTCGTTTCTCAGTTGACTATTTCTTTTCTAAAGCCTGGCAGCCAGTCGAGCTGACGCAGTAATTGACTTCAAACACAGATGGGAAAACTCAATCTTTTACACTAGTCAAGGCAGGAGAGGTGGAGAGTTACTGATGCACAGATGACAGTATCTGTCTTGTGATTGTTGTCAGTCTGACGGATGTTGTCAGCTACTGTCCGATGGATGTTGTCGGTCAATTTGACGCACATTGCATCATCTGCCTGACAGATGTCATCACTATCAGTTTGACGAATGTTGCCAGCGTCTAACAGACGAATGTTGTCTTCATCAATCCAAAGAACGTTATTGTCGTCTGTCTGACGGAAGTTCTCAGCATCTTTCTGACGGATGTTGTCACTTTCAGCATCTGTCCGACGAATGCTACAGGTGGGAAAGATTTCAAGTGGGTAAAGGAAGCTGCAGGTTACAGGTAGAGGAAGAGTGCGAGTGAGCGTAAGCTTCAGGTGGGAAAAGTTGTTGTGGAAGGTTTCAGATGAAGGAAAGTTCTTGGCAGAGGATGGCTTTAGATGGGAAAGTTTATGGGTCTCGGAAGGTTTAGGTGGGGCAAAGTTTCAGATGAAGGCAAGTTGCCAGTGGGGAACGGTTGCAGGTGGGAACATGCTGCAGGAAGTGCGAGGTTGTGGGTGAGATTACAGATGGGGTCATGGTTCAGATGGGAAAGGTTGTAGGTTTTAGGTGGAGGAAGGTTTCACTCGGAAGAAGGTAGAATTCTGGGGAAGGTTTCACTCGGATAACTGGGGAAGGTTTCACTCGGATAACTGGGGAAGGTTTCACTCGGATAACTGGGGAAGGTTTCACTCGGAGGAAGATAGAAGACTGGGGAAGGTTTCACTCGGAAGACTGGGGAAGGTTTCACTCGGAAGACTGGGGAAGGTTTCACTCGGAAGAAGATAGAAGACTGGGGAAGGTTTCACTCGGAGGAAGATAGAAGACTGGGGAAGGTTTCACTCGGAGGAAGATAGAAGACTGGGGAAGGTTTCACTCGGAAGACTGGGGAAGGTTTCACTCGGAAGAAGGTAGAAGACTGGGGAAGGTTTCACTCGGAAGAAGATAGAAGACTGGGGAAGGTTTCACTCGGAAGACTGGGGAAGGTTTCACTCGGAAGAAGGTAGAAGACTGAGGAAGGTTTTAGGTGGGGAAGACACTTGCCAAGTTCATAATGGACAAGATAGACAATGCTGTTGACTGTCTATCAGCAAAGTTTAAAGACCTCGTTATTAAGGCCAATGGGAGACTTTTTTTAAATATACAAAAAATTGATAAATACAAAGTTTGTTTTCTGCTGATAAAGTTAAGAAAGAAGATATGGATTAATACACCAGGAGAGCAGTGTGCAGGAATATGTATTAGCGAATAATGGGTTGAGAAAAGGGTTCTGGGTGTATGAATATCACAGGTTCGACAATTATTTTTAATACATACACACACACACACGCATACAGACAGGACAGGAGTTACGACTCCAACCCTGTGACCACATGTAGCTGAGTGCACCCACACCACACCCACACACACTCACACATACACACACACACACACACACACACACACACACACACACACACACACACAGGATCCTGCAGGAGAAAGCATGACTAAGGGATATGTCAGAGTACCGGAGGGTGTATCTCGACCGCGACAGAACACGGGAAGAAAGACAGAAACTGAAAGAGAGAGTACAGAGACAAAAGGAGGAAAGAGAGATGGACAGGAGAACCCAGACTCAGGAGGAAGCTCTAATACAACCACCTTCAGATGTTCCCCAACCTGGACAACCCCAATGCAACCAAACAACCTAACCCAAAACACACATGCCATACCCAACGATTCCACCCACCTCATTACAAACTCCACCTTCACACCAACCACCCATAGTTCCCCATCAGATCTCCCACTTTCCCAACCCCAACATACCCCCCAGACTACGGTTTTAGAAAAGAAGTTAAAGGTTTGGTATACAAATGCAGATGGTATAACAAATAAATGTGAGGAGTGGCATGAAAGAATAAAGGAGACATCCCCAGACATAATAGCACTCACAGAAACGAAACTCACCAGTATGATAACAGATGCAATCTTTCCACCCAGATATCAAATCCTCAGGAAAGATAGAGGGAGCAGAGGGGGAGGAGGAGTTGCACTGCTCATTAAGAACAGGTGGGGATTTGAGGAAGTGGAAGGAATGGATGGAATGGGTGAAAGGGACTACATAGTAGGAACAATTCAGTCAGAGGGCCATAAGTTGGTAATTGCTGTAATGTACAACCAGCCACAGAACTGCAGGAGGCCAAGAGAAGAATACGACGAGAGCAACAGAGCAATGGTAGACACACTAACCGAGGTAGCCAGAAGAGCTCACATGGGGAGAGCAAAGTTACTAGTTATGGGTGATTTCAATCACAAAGAGATTGATTGGGAAAACCTAGAGCCCCATGGGGGTCCTGAATCATGGAGAGCCAAGATGATGGATGTGGTACTGGAAACCCTCATACATCAACATGTTAGAGACACTACCAGAGAGAGAGGTGGGGATGATCCAGCAAAACTGGACCTAGTATTCACCTTGAGTAGCTCAGACATCGAGGATATCACGTTTGAAAGGCCCCTTGGAGCTAGTGATCATTTGGTTCTGTGTTTTGATTATATAGTTGAGCTACAAGTGGAGAGGGAGCAGGAATAGGAAGGAGAAACGAAACTACAAAAGGGGGACTACACAGGCATGAGGAACTTCCTACAAGACGTTCAGTGGGAGAGAGAATTGGCAGGAAAACCAGTAAAAGAAATGATGGAATATGTGACAACCAAATGCAAAGAGGCAGAGGAGAGGTTTGTCCCCAAGGGAAACAGAAGTAATGGGAAGACCAGAAAGAGTCCTTGGTTCACCCAGAGGTGTAGGGAGGCAAAAAGTAAGTGTAATAGAGAATGGAAAAAGTACAGAAGACAAAGGACCCAGGAAAATAAAGAGATTAGCCGAAGAGCCATAAACGAATATGCACAGGTTAGAAGGGAGGCTCAGCGACAATATGAAAATGATATTGCATCAAAAGTCAAGTCTGACCCGAAGCTGTTGTATAGCCACATCAGGAGGAAAACAACAGTCAAGGACCAGGTAATCAGGCTGAGAAAGGAAGGTGGGGAGTTCACAATAAACGACCAAGAGGTATGTGAGGAGCTCAACATGAGATTTAAAGAAGTATTTACACAGGAGACAGAAAGGACTCCAGGAATTCAGAATAGGGAGGTATACCAACAAGTGCTGGATGAAATACACACAACCGAGGAGGAGGTGAAGAAGCTGCTATGTGAACTCGATACCTCAAAAGCGGTGGGACCGGACAACATTTCTCCGTGGGTCCTTAGAGAGGGAGCAGAGATGTTGTGTGTGCCACTAACACAAATCTTCAACACATCCATTGAAACTGGGCAACTACCTGAGGCATGGAAGATGGCAAAAGTAGTCCCAATTTTTAAGAAAGGAGACAGACACGAGGCATTAAACTACAGACCTGTGTCACTGACGTGTATAGTATGCAAAGTCATGGAGAAGATCATCAGGAGGAGAGTGGTGGAGCACCTAGAAAGACACAAGCTTATAAACGACAACCAGCACGGTTTCAGGGAAGGAAAATCCTGTGTCACAAACCTACTGGAGTTTTATGACAAGGTAACAGAAGTAAGACACGAGAGAGAGGGGTGGATAGACTGCATTTTTTTGGACTGCAAGAAGGCGTTCGACACAGTTCCTCACAAGAGGTTAATGCAAAAGCTAGAGGATCAGGCACACGTAACAGGAAAAGCACTGCAATAGATCAGAGAATATCTGACAGGGAGGCAACAACGAGTCATGGTACGTGACGAGATGTCAGAGTGGGCACCTGTGACGAGTGGAGTTCCACAAGGGTCAGTCCTAGGACCTGTACTGTTTTTGGTATATGTGAATGACATAACGGAAGGGATAGACTCAGAAGTGTCCCTGTTTGCAGATGATGTGAAGTTAATGAGAAGAATCAAATCAGTCGAGGATCAGGCAGGACTACAAAGAGACCTGGACAGGCTGCAAGCCTGGTCCAGTAACTGGATCCTTGAATTTTACCCTGCAAAATGTAAAGTCATGAATATCGGGGAAGGGCAAAGAAGACCGCAGACAGAGTATATTCTAGGTGGCCAAAGACTGCAAACCTCACTCAAAGAAAAAGATCTTGGGGTGAGTATAATACCGAGCACATCTCCTGAGGCACACATCAATCAGATAACTGCTGCAGCATACGGGCGGCTGGCAAACCTAAGAATAGCGTTCCAATACCTCACTAAGGAATCATTCAAGACTCTGTATACCATATACGTCAGGCCCATACTGGAGTATGCAGCACCAGTTTGGAACCCACACCTGGTCAAGCACGTCAAGAAAATTAGAGAAAGTGCAAAGGTTTGCAACAAGACTAGTCCCAGAGCTAATGGGATTGTCCTACGAAGAAAGGTTAAGGGAAATCGGCCTGACGACACTAGAGGACAGGAGGGTTAGGGGAGACATGATAACGACATATAAAATACTGCGAGGAATAGATAAGGTGGACAGAGACAAGATGTTACAGAGAGGGGACACAGAAACAAGGGGTCACAATTGGAAGTTGAAGACTCCTATGAGTCAAAGGGATATTAGGAAGTATTTCTTCAGTCATAGAGTTGTCAGTAAGTGGAATAGCTTAGAAAGCGACATAGTGGAGGCAGGAACCATACATAGTTTTAAGACTAGGTTTGATAAAGCTCATGGAGCAGGGAGAGAGAGGACCTAGTAGCAATCAGTGAAGAGGCGGGGCCAGGAGCTATGACTCGACCCCTGCAACCACAAGTAGGTGATTACAAATAGGTGAGTACACACACACACACACACACACACACATACACACACACACACACACACACGATAATAAGTTAATGAGGAGAATTCTGTAGGCGGAGGATAAGGCAGGACTACAGAGGGATCTGGGCAGGCTGTAGGTATGGTGCAGCAACTGGCTCCGAGAGTTCAACCTTACCAAGTGCAAAGTCATGAAAATCGGGGAAGGGCAAAGAAGACTGCAGACAGAGTACAGTCTAGGGGGCCACAGACTACAAACCTCGCTCAATGAAAAGGATCTTGGAGTGTGAATAATACTGACCACATCTCCTTAGGCGCACATGAACCAAATAACTGCTGCAGCAAATGGGCGACTAGCAAACCTAAGAATAGCATTCGGACATCTCAGTAAGTCGTTCCGGACCCAGTACACTTGTGTACGTCAGACCCATATTGGAGTATGCAGCTCCAATCTGGAACCCACATCTGGCAAAGCACGTCAGGAAGCTAGAGAAAGTGCAAAGGTTTGCAACCAGACTAATTCAGAAGCTAAGTGGCATGTCCTACGAGGATAGGTTAAGGGAACTCAATCTGACGACACTGGAGGACAGGAGGTACAGGGAGGACATGATAACTGTTATGCAGGGTTCTGCATGACATTTAAATATACGTAATATATAGCTATTGGAGAAGTGTGCCATAAATTTCATGTAATTAGAAAAAACAGTAATAATAATGTATAACCTTTAGATAAATGTAAATTATAATTTTAGAAATATGCTGTGCTTTTGGTGAATACTGTAAAGTAAGTTTAAGCTGTGAAATAAGGAAATCCAGCTAGGGATTTATTTTCCAAATGTTTGTGGTGAGGAGGTGGCGTCGCTTGGAGGTACACATGTGGCAGCATGGTGAGCGAGACGCAGCGTGGGTTCAGCTAAGTTTGTGATGTTGTATTCCATTTTTGTGTAGCTAACTCAAGCCATAGGCACTTTTATGGTGTACCAGTACACACCCTGGGCTCGGACATGGTCGGGGCCCGGAAGGACGAGTGTGAACTGAAGAAATAGGAGGAGATGTGTTCTGGAGGATGGTAGTGGTGGCTGGGCCGACCACATAGGGAGCTGTTTTGTTTTTGAAGTGACAACCCGGCCGCCCTCTCCGTCCTGTACTGTTATTGAGGGGGTTTGGCTAATTGATATGTGAAGAGGTGTGTTTGGACTGTATATAGTTTTAATATAAGTAAATAAATTTATATTTTCTTATCTAGGAATTTTTGGTGTGACCCTTCTGATACCCTAACCCATTGAAGCACTAAACCACAATGGTAATATCAGCTTTGTTTATGGGGATAGACCTGGGAGGCCTAGTTTTACAGGTGTTTTGTGTAACTTTTACCCTTTGCCCTTAGACAAGACATTAGGCCTCAGGTAAACCCCAATTTCTGCGTAACAATAACGATATGTAAAATACTGAGAGGAGACAACAAGGTGGACAGGGACAGGATGTTTCAGAGATGGGACACAGCAACAAGGGTCAGTCACAATTGGAAGTTGAAGACTCAGATGAGTCACATGGATGTTAGGATGTATTTCTTCAGTCATAGAGTCGTCAGAAAAGTGGAATAGTCTGGAAAGTGAGGTAGTGCAGGAAGGTACCATACATAGCTTCAAGAAGAAGTATGATAAATCTCATGCATTTCTTGTATAGATCCATACCCTATAACAGTGGTTCTAAACTAATTTTAAATCATGCACCGTGTCTTGGCTCTTTTCTCCAGGCACCACTCCTTCCTTCCATCCTTCATAAACAAATTCTAAAAATGGAAAATATTTTTTTAAGTAGGAAAATTGAGAGGCTGGTTTTCATTCTTTATGTTTTTTTTACTACTCAAAAAGTCATTTTAATTAGCAAATCGCAAATACACAACATATTTGCTATGTTTACTCTAGGTTCGTGCCCCTCCCTGAAAATTATTCACGTCCCCCCGTAAGGAAGGCGTCGTTTTCCCCTCGGGTAAGAACGCTGTGGGCCTCTATGTGGAAGGCATGCATCAACAGGCGGGAAAGCTCAGCCTTAGGAGGCCCATCTAGTACAACCACCCACAAAACGCCCCTCAAGCACTATCCTCCCCTCCCAACCAAACACAATAACCAGAAACAAACCACACTTCACACTCTCAGTCCTCACTCCTCCAGGCATAAATAGCATCCTCACAGCTACCTCTCACAAAATCCCACCCAGCCTTCTATATCCGCGACCTGCATCACCCCCCCACCCACCGCGATCTATGGGCATAGATCAGAGATCCAAGAATCTACAAACCAGAATACGGGATTTGAAAATAAGATAAAGGTATGGTACACCAACGAAGATGCAATAACAAATAAAATTGAGGAATGGCTTGAACAAATCGTGGATGCATCCTCAGACATAACAGCACTCACGGAGACAAAGCTTAGAGATGACAACTAACACGATCTTCCTGGCGAACCTACGTATCGTCATAAGGTTGTTCTCACAAGTGCAGTTTCTTGGTGAATTGCTTCAGCCACGATACTTTGACTTTTTTATTTTTTTTTCAGACGTTTCCCTTAGACCAATCTCCCTGGACATTAGAAGTGCACCACACACATTACCAGTAATTTTGAAAAAGTCTTCTGTAGAAACTCGTAGGCACTATGAGTCCCACTTACCTCAAGCACTCGTGTGATATATATTAGCCAGGATTAAGAGCACAAAGGTCATGAACAAGAAATTCGTTAGTTTTGACTTGAAATCTGTGTTTACTAGGATTCCCAATATATAAGCCACCGTTCTACACTGCAAAAAGATTACTGCCAACTTTGACCTTGAAGATTGAGACACTTATGAAACATATGGGAATCTTTATTAAGGAAACGTTTCGCCACACAGTGGCTTCATCAGTCTAAGGTGTAAGGAGAGGAGGAGTTTGAGCCACTGTGGGGCGAAACGTTTCCCATATGTTGCATAAGTGTCTCAATTTTCAACTTGTCGGTCTTCAAAACTATTTATCACAACTTTGACCTTCCTGAGCTGTGCATCGGTTTCAACTGCTGCTCTCTGTATAAGCAATCCCTTGGAAAGACATTGGAATTACCACAGTGTGGTCGACGGAACACCTAGAGGTGAAGAGACTGCAGCCTCACAGAGTAACTTGGCTCCCATACGTGGATACATTAGCCGTTGTATCCAAGCAACTCGAAGAAACTGAGCGCCTTAATAAATCTGCTGACTCCTCAATTAAGTTCACCGTAGAAGAACAAAACTGACGTCTACTTTTTTTATGCTTATTACCTTGTAGGAGCAACACTAAATTCGATTTTAGGATCTACAGGAAACCCACAGACAATTATTTACACCTTTATCACACCATTTCATGAGAACGAAGAAAGGAGTCATCGTAGGATTTTACTTGAGGTCATATAAGTTTTTGAGCTATGCTTTCCTCGAATGTGTCTATATACACCAGGCTGGTAAAAGGCTGAAATCCCTTAAGCTACATTCTCTTGTAAACCGTAGAGGGAGAGAAGACATGATTGAAGAGTATAAGTGGAAGACAGGCATAAATAAAAGAGATATGAACAATGTTCTGAAATATATCTTTCATGAAAGAACTCAAAATGATGGATTCAAATTGGATAGGTTTAGATTTTGCCTGATCTTCATATTCTCCAGACCTATGGTGGTGAACACACCAACTCCAAGACCGAGGGACTGATTACCTCATCTTTTGTATATAGTTCTACTCTTCATATTATGTCCTAGAATTTTGTATTGATAAAGCCACTGGATGGCGAAACGTTTACTATAAAGATACCCAGATGTTGCACATGTGTCTTAATTTCACATTGTCGGTATTGTATACCATTCTTGTACAAAAGAAAGTCTGTTGTCTCCAGTGAGTAGGAGAACGTCGAGAAATAGTAATTGGTCGTCCTCCTCTTCTAGTGTAAATTTAATGGTAGGTTCCAGAGTGTTGATGCTGAGGACGTCGCGTACATCTAGATTTTTAGGAACAATGACAAAAATAGCATCAACGTACCGCATCCATGTAACTGACCTAGGGATGTTATTGAGGACCGGTCTGGATACTAGGTCCTTCATATATAAACTGGCAAGTACTGCACTAAGGGGTGAGCCCATGGCTAGCCCCAACAGTTGTCTATACTTCTTGTCTTCAAACCTAAAACAGTTATAACGAACACATACTTTGACAAGAGTCACAAAATCCTGGCGAGGTACATGTAACTGTATCATCGTTAATCACCCTGCGAAGATCAATGGCTTGATCAACCGTAACACTGATGAATAAGACAGTCACATCGAAACTTGCAAGCTTCGTATCACTCATTTCGAGATCCTCAGCATCAACACTGGAACCTACTATTAAATTTACACTAGAAGAGGAGGACGACCAATTACTATTTCTCGACGTTCTCCTACTCACTGGTGAAAACAGACTTTCTTTTAAAGTCTACCGTAAACTTACCTACAAGAACGATCTTCTACATTTCTTCTCTCACCATGACATCAGAACTGAAAGAGGGGTAGTTACAAGCTTCTTTCTGAGAGCTTACAGAATTTCAAGTCCGCAGTTCCTCGAGGAAGAATGCACATGTATTACACATTCTTTTAGTTCACTACACTTTCTCAAACACCTCATACGTGACTGCAAGAAACGTGCAACATAAATTCTCAACAAGATCAACACCAATCAAGTTGCAGAAAAGCCTCCAAGTTACATAGTTTTACGGGTCAGCGACGTTGCAACTAACGTTTCAAATTTTTTTCACTGAAAACCAGCTAAAATATCCACCAGCTCTTCAACTACTATTAGAAACCTTGTACAAAAACCCAAAAATGACTCTGGCACGAGTGCAGGAGTATACACTATACCATGTGGGGTGTGTGACAAAGTATATGTGGGGGAAACAGCCAGATCTCTGAATATTAGGATCTGGGAACACAAAAACACTTGCAGCAATTAAGACCGTAAAACGCGTGTGTTCAACATAGGAACGATGAAATTAAGACACTCTTGTACTACATAGGGACGATGCTGAACACCTCATGAAATTCAACGAGGCATGACTAGTAAATAAGGAAGATGATTTAAGACGGCGAAAGTGCATAGAAGCTGCCCTAATTGCTGTTGGTAACACTATCCATCAGAAGTGCGGTAGTTACATTATCTACAAATTGCTGATCAACAGGATATTACCCATTCTGGAGACCGCCCTAACATGATGTTGACAGGTCCTTCTCTAACCCAATCCGTTTCTCCATAATTACTACCACTACTACTGCTACCCACGCGACATTCCACTTGACTCCTGCCACTATATATATTCGTTTTCTTAGTTATCTCTGTATTGGAACAGAAGAAGTCACTCGTGGCGAAACATTTCCTTTAATAAACGTCCTGAATGTCTTTTTCCACATCAAATCGGTATCACCGTACCATTTCTCAAGGAATGACGAGTGTGGCATGCGAAGGCTAAGTTACATTTACTCTATGTATTTCACTCACTCAAATAAACATTCCCTCACGACCAGCGCCCCAGCAGTTTAAGAGTATAACAGAAGCATCTCCAATGTTATGCTAAGCATCTTGGTTCAACCCGGATAATCACAAGAAAGCCGACCAAAGCTGTGAAGTTGTCTGGGACTCGTGGAACAACATTGGCAGACTTACCTCCAAGGCTGGTCGTAAAAGGTTTTCACAGTGTTTTTTTATTTGCAAATTGTCTTACTGTTCATATTCCCTGTAAATATTTTACATAATTGCATTAATTTTTGGTGAAGGAAAATCTATTATTTACTCTTTGCTGTCTTCTGCTCGTTCCTATATTGATTATCATGTTAATTCAGTTACAAATAGATGCACAGGCCAGCAGACATCACATGTGTTTCTAAACGATTTCTTACTCGTAATGGGGAGTGGGAGTGAGGAAAACTATTGAGCAACCGCACAACTGTCCACCTTTGGAAACGGGTGGTGAACCAAGTTTGTCTCCTGGTCAGTCAGCTTCATTAGCACTTAAGTTATGTTCCAGACCATAGAGCTGAACTCTGCTCCAGGCTGAGGGACTGACCACTCAAATACTATTTCTCCAAGGTTGATGGACTGATAACTTCTTCATTTCACTACTACATCTGCTGCCTTTGTATTTGACTGAAGAAGCCTACTGTCAAAGCGAAACTTTTCAACAATAAAGATACTTAATTGTTGCACATGTGTCTTTGTCATCAACTTGTCGGTATTTTATTCCATTTTCAACATAACTGTCGAACACTGCAGCACAACGGTATCTTGGTACACAGGACAGCTTCCACAATTCATCTCTTAAGTACTAGTTGTGAGTAAGAAAGGCTGGACTCTGGAGGGACCTGTCTTCTTACATCTAGTGAATCCCGTGTCTATATCTTTGATATATTCCACCTCATTTTCAACAGTATTTTAAGACTCCATTTTCGTGCTTCAGCTTCACATTGCTCCAAACCATGGAGGTGAACTCTTCTCCAGGCTGAGGGACTGACCACCTTAAATAATATTTTTTCAAGGTTGATGGACTGATTGCATCATCTTCATTTCAGTACTACACCTGCTGCCTTTGTATTTGAAGCTAACCACTCCTTGTCTGATTGGTCTTCAAACTTTTCTTCCCATCAGTTTGGTATGGACACAGATCGTCATGGACGGACTTCTGGATTGTTTTCAAAGTTGTAAGCTGGAGTAAACACAACACCCGCCTCAATACCAGAAAGCTGTACGAGACAAGATTTCCGAGCTCCATAACCTTGTTACTACTGCCGTAAACCTGGCTACATCAAGGCCACTTACCCCTAACTAAATAAAGGTGCTGCTAGTGGTAAGTCAACTTTCCCATAACCTCTGGGGAAAATAACTACCCTAATAGATGAAAATCAGCAGGTTACTGATGCCTGTATAGCACCTTTTTATAGTACTAGTCAAATCTCCTCTAAGGAGCAGGAGTGTCCCAATAAAGTATCCACCTCTAGGGATAACGGGACTTATTGCTCCCGCTTACAAGACAGAGTACTTACAATTTCTGAGGAGACGTCTTTAAACTCCTCAGTGTTGTTAGAACCTTGTGGTGGGAGCTGTGTTTTCAGTTCTTCTGCATAGAACTTTCATTAAAAGTATTACACTGGTTATTTTACTCTTGGTATATCAGGGGGTTTCCCCATGAAAGATGCTTTACTGTTGATTGGCAACAATATTCTTAATTCCAGATGGTGTCCTGAACCTATTGTAACCACAGAAGACTTTTCTTTGGTTTTAGTAATAACTCTGGCAACATCCAAGGGAAAGTCTGAGGAGAATGCTGACCTAACCTTGGGGGTCTCTGAATTCGGGTAAAAAATTTATCCTTCGTCGATCACCCCTGGTGGAGGTAGGACACCTGCATCTGCTCTCACCTCAGTGTGTGATTTTCACAAGATGGCGCAGGTGACTAGATGACGTGTCAATACAGTGTGTATAGAGGTGGTCAAAGACATGGTGTACAGTACCAATGCATCGGTAATGTTGCCAGCCATCTTATGGGACACGTATGGTATCAACAACGACGACCTGTATGGGACAGCATTGAATGGAGCAAAAAGAATATTTGTAAAGTTTACGACAGCTGGAATCTACGAGAATATGGTGGACAAGATGGTACACCCTGGTTTGGAAATAAAGATGAAGGATGTATCCAAGTATTACACTTGGGCAAAACTCAGGAATGTGCCTTTTGAGGCAGATGAGGGTGACATAAGGGAAGCCTTTGCTGAATATGGAGTGATTAATATGGTGACTATTGGGAGGTGGATGGAGGGCCTGTATGCTGGCCTACCTGAAGGACGTTTACTCTCAAAATGGCTTTACGACGGCCAATACCGTCATATGAGGTCATGAGTGATTTTCGTATGCAAGTGTATGTTACATATGCGGGACAGTGACACACTTGTAGGCTGTGTGGCGCATACGAGCATGTGGCAGTGCAGTGTTATAAGAGAAATGTTACTAGGTCTACCAGTCAGGGTGACGTGGTGGAGAGGAAAGGCATGGTGCCAACTATGCCTACGGAAAATGGTATGGGATTGAAGAAGTGGAGTGAAATAGTGGAAGAAAGTCAAGAAACGTGTATGACATGACGGAAGTGTCTCAGGTGATTGAGATACTTGGGTCTGAGGAGGTGGTGGACAAAGAGGTGTTGGGTGAGGTTATGTCTGAGCCTCTACATGAGGTGTTAAGTGATCTGTTGGATAGTCCTGGGATGGAACCCTCAAAGGCCTCGGGGGAGGATGTGGTTCATGAAAAAGGGGGGGGATGTGGGGGGCGTTGTGGGTGAGGGTACAGTCACATCTACCATGCCTGTGAGTGAAGGGGATGTGGAAGTGCACCGAGAGGAAGTTGAAACCATGGAAGTTGCAGGAGAATCAAGGAAACGATCGGTTGGGGCTTCTGAAGGTGATGTGCTTACCCCGACGCAAAGAACATGCAAGAAAGCACGGGTGGATATGGCCCGTAGGAGCCCCGGGGGCTGAAGGGGACGGGTATGTATAAAGGGGGAACTATGCAGGGAAATGGAGATAAAACTGCCACGCATAAGAGTTATGACACCAAGATACATAGATCGAAAGGAAAGTCCCCTTTATCCTTTTTAAGTGTTTAACGATTAATGTGAATGGCCTCCGGGCAGACGTGAAGAGACAGTGGTTTGAGTTGGAGCCACCAGTGTGGGAGCTACCTGTGTGGGAACCAAAGGTGTGGAAACCACAAGTGTGAGAACCACCAGTGTGGGAACCACCAATGTGGGAACCACCAGTGCGGAAACTATTAGTGTGGGAGCCACCAGAGTGGGAACCACCAGTGTGAGAACAACTAGTGTGGGAACCACCAGTGTGAGAGCTACCAGTGTGAGAACCACCAGTGTGGGAAATACAAGTGTGGGAACCACCAGTGTGGGAACAACTAGTGTGGGAACCACCAGTATGGGAACCACCAGTGTGGGAACAACTAGTGTGGGAACCACCAGAGTGAGAGCTACCAGTATGGGAACAACCAGTGTGCATACCACTTGTGTGGGAACAACCAGTATGGGGGCTACCAGTGTGGGATCAACCAGTATGGGAACCACCAGTGTGGGAACTACCAGCGTGGGAACCACCAGTGTGGGAGCTACAAGTGTGGTAACCCCCAGTGTGGGAGCTTCCATTGTTGGAACGAACAGTGTGAGAACAAACAAGGTGGAAGCCACTATTTTGGGGAACCACCAGTTTGAAAGCCACTACTGTGGAAGCCAGTAGTGTGAAAGCCATTACTGTGGAAGCCAGTAGTGTGAAAGCCATTACTGTGGAAGCCACTATTTTGGGGAACCACCAGTGTGAAAGCTACTACTGTGGAAGCCAGTAGTGTGAAAGTCACAACTGTGGAAGCCACTATTTTCGGGAACCACCCGTGTGAAAGCCAATACTGTGGAAGCCAGCAGTGTAAAAGCCAGTACTGTGGAATACACTACTGTGTAAGCCTGAAGTGTGAAAGCCACTACTGTGGAAGCCAGCAGTGTGAAAGCCACTACTGTGGAAGCCAGTAGTGTGAAAGTCAGTAGTGTGAAAGCCAGTAGTGTGAAAGCCAGTAGTGTAAAAGCCACTACTGTGGAAGCCAGTAGTGTGAAAGCCACTACTGTGGAAGCCAGTAGTGTGAAAGCCACTACTGTGGAAGCCAGTAGTGTGAAAGCCACTACTGTGGAAGCCAGTGGTGTGAGAGGGTCAGAGTTTTCTTCACTGTCATCACTTTCAGAAATTTATGCTAAGATGACAACAAATATCTCTTTTTTTTTTTTTACAGAAGGGAAAATGGGAAGGAATCACGTACATTGATCTGGTGGATAACTTTTTATCCAAGCAGAGAGGCAAATTTAATTGTGAGTTTGATTGTAAAAGTATGAATTTTTTGCAGTCTGCGCATGACCTACGAAAAATATTTTGATACAGTTAATTTGGAGATTTGTTCCATAGTATCTGCCTCGGCTATTTTCTTAATTTTAATTTAGCATTTCCTTGTTTTAGACGAAAAAAAATTTGGTGGTACACATGAGATGCCGAAGAAAGAAAGAAATTTGAAATATGAGGATCTCAAACAGTTTATTTTTAGGTGTTTGAGTAGACCCCAATGCAAATAAGTTACTTTGTCTGGCTTATTTTTGGGTTATCCTAGGTTCTCTACACATATGCTGCTGTGTATGATAATTTATGTAACTGTATTTGCGTATATCTGAAAAAAACTTACTTGCTTATACTGCAATCACCCCCTGCGCAGTGCACTTAACAGCAGTCTTGACACATCTGCACTTTCATCTACATGATTTTTGCAAGTTCTGCAGTGTACACTAGTAGTTCTTAATAGGCCTGGGTGTTTGTGGTAGTTTGGCTCTACTAGCGTTTCCAACCACCGCATCCGTCTTGATCCACACAATCTTGAGATGAAGGACGTTCATGGACTGCCATCAACATCTGGCAGCAACAATAGCTAACTTGGCATGCAGCGCTCTTTGAGATTTGGATCAATGCTGATTAATTCGGGGATATCCATCAAGAGTCCTTCCTAGTTGGGTGTACAGATGCTCGGAGGCAAGTTGATATATATATGATTGCTTGTGCCATTGCACAACAAATCGCTTTAAACGCTCCAACCAGAGTTCTATTGAGTCTCGAGATTAAAGTAATGAGCCACTGACACTAAAAGGCGACACAGTACCGCATCCAGTAAATGCATGGAACATAGGCAAATCATTCTACTTAAAATGTACCACTTAAGCCTTATTTCATCTTGAATATATCTCTTCTGACAAAATTTGCTGCCTTGGCCAGGTTTACTGCCTGTCACTATTATACTTGCATGTTTTTTCGAAACACAGAGTCTACATATTTAATGCCGTGTGAAGCTCTCGCTTCACACGGCGAGGGTCTGCGTTCGATTCCCAGCTCGGGTAGAAACATTGGGTGTGTTTCTTTACACCGGTTGTCTATGTTCACCCATCAGTAAAATGGGTACCTGGGAGTTAGTCGACTGGTGTGGGTAGCATCCTGGGACAAGGACCTAATTTGCCCGAAATGCTCAGCATAACAAGGGACTTTCTATATAGTAGTATGTCATTGATGTCAGCTAGGCCTGTATACCTTGTACATGTGCTTGTAGTAAATAAAGATATTATTATATTATTATTATTATTATTATTATTATTATTATTTTCGAAGTAATACGATATTCTGTTCTTGAATGCGGTTGAGAGCAAACGCCATGTTCCCACATGTTCTCACCTATTCTCTCTAGACTGGTAAGATCAGATAGTTAAAAACAGGAGCAACATGACTATCCAAGCGATCTTCCTCAATGTAAGATACTAGTCCAGCTAATGTTGAGTCAAGACTAACGGTATATATGTTTAACTGTCCACGTGATTTTGTGTTTTAGTTTATTACACAGAGATATAAGACACTGGACAAGATACAAAGCCAATTGTGTTATAAGATCTCCAGTATATAGCTTGGTAAGAACCAGCGTACCTTGTATTTTAATATTGCATTACTTCACGCCGACATAAATTTCAAATGTCAATAAATTATGCACGTGTGTTAGACTGCAGTGTTCTCAGGTGTGTTCGACTGCAGTGTTCTCAGGTGTGTTCGACTGCAGTGTTCTCAGTTGTGTTCGACTGCAGTGTTCTCAGGTGTGTTCGACTGCAGTGTTCTCAGTTGTGTTCGACTGCAGTGTTCTCAGGTGTGTTCGACTGCAGTGTTCTCAGTTGTGTTCGACTGCAGTGTTCTCAGGTGTGTTCGACTGCAGTGTTCTCAGGTGTGTTAGACTGCAGTGTTCTCAGGTGTGTTAGACTGCAGTGTTCTCAGATATGTTCGACTGCAGTGCTCTCAGATGTGTTCAACTGCAGTGCTCTCAGGTGTGCTAGACCGCAGTGCTCTCAGGTGTGTTAGACTGCAGTGCTCTCAGGTGTGTTCAACTGCAGTGTTCTCAGTTGTGTTCGACTGCAGTGTTCTCAGTTGTGTTCGACTGCAGTGCTCTCAGGTGTGTTCAACTGCAGTGTTCTCAGTTGTGTTCGACTGCAGTGCTCTCAGATGTGTTCAACTGCAGTGCTCTCAGGTGTGTTCAACTGCAGTGTTCTCAGGTGTGTTCGACTGCAGTGCTCTCAGGTGTGTTCGACTGCTGTGCTCTCAGGTGTGTTAGACTGCAGTGCTCTCAGGTGTGTTCAACTGCAGTGTTCTCAGGTGAGTTAGACTGCAGTGCTCTCAGGTGTGCTAGACCGCAGTGCTCTCAGGTGTGTTAGACTGCAGTGCTCTCAGGTGTGTTCGACTGCAGTGCTCTCAGGTGTGTTCGACTGCAGTGTTCTCAGGTGAGTTAGACTGCAGTGCTCTCAGGTGTGCTAGACCGCAGTGCTCTCAGGTGTGTTAGACTGCAGTGCTCTCAGGTGTGTTCAACTGCTGTGCTCTCAGGTGTGTTAGACTGCAGTGTTCTCAGGTGAGTTAGACTGCAGTGCTCTCAGGTGTGTTAGACCGCAGTGCTCTCAGGTGTGTTCGACTGCAGTGTTCTCAGGTGTGTTCGACTGCACTGTTCTCAGGTGTGTTCGACTGCAGTGTTCTCAGGTGTGTTCGACTGCAGTTTTCTCAGTTGTGTTCGACTGCAGTGTTCTCACAGAAGAAACATGTCTCTGTGGATGTTGTTATTACTTATTCTGATGGATGAATTAAATAGTTTCAGAGTTATCTTCAGTAATTATGTTCCTTTCATGAGTTCGCTTAGTATTATTTTATTGTACTGAAAGATTGCTAGAGTCTTGCAACTTGGTTGTGTGATCTCGAGACACTCAGTGCATTATACTGCACTCAAGAAATCGTAATGGCACGATTGAAAACAAACCACGGTACGGGCGGGGATTGAACTCGTGGTGATCGTAAAATTCCAGACCGACCAGTTCAGTGGTTAACGAGTCGGTCTGGAGTTTTACGACTCACTCACCGCGAGTTCAATCCCCGCCTATACCGTGGTTTCATTATACTATATTTGTGTTTATTTTTCCATCGTGTCTGTATTTTAAACCTTTTATCTCCACCATATTTCTCATTCAGTTGTGATCGACTTAGTGTCTTAACTCGGGAGTCAATCTTTTAAAACCCTCTACAGTAGCATTCTCAATCGTGGTTTTGCAGATTAATCCAACACAACTACTCTCCATCTCTGTGTGAGTGGAGAGTAGTTGTGTGTCAACCTCTGTGAGAGTAAACACTAGTTATTATTATTATGTGAGTGGAGAGTAGTTTTGTGTCAACCTCTGTGAGAGTAAACACTAGTTATTATTATTATGTGAGTGGAGAGTAGTTGTGTGTCAACCTCTGTGAGAGTAAACACTAGTTATCATTATTATAATTAAAACTTAAGCGCTGAATGAAATCTAGTTTTATATCTTCCTTTGTGACGTTATAGAGTAGTTTCTTGCCCATCTGTGTGAAGGTGATTAGTTGTATGCCCACCTGTGTGATGATGGAGAGTAGTTATGCCCACTGTGAGCGTGGAGAATAGTTGTATGCCCGCCTAGGCTGTGAGGGTTGAGAGTTGTATGCCCACCTAGGCTGTGAGGGTTGAGAGTTGTATGCCCACCTAGGCTGTGAGGGTGGAGTTGTTGTTGTATGTCCACCTCTGTGAAGGTGGAAACTAGCTTTAAAACCTACTCTGTGAGGAGGAGAGTAATTTTAAACACACCTTTCCGGTGTGGCTATTAGGTCTAAGTCAACCTTTGACAGGGTGGACAGCACTTTTAAAACCCTTCTCTGTAAGTGTGGCGCTTTAATCCGATGTTAAGGTGAAGAATATATCCAACTAATCTTTCAGATTAATTATAGTAATCATATCTCATTATTATTTCGGTTATTACTTCTTCTTAATCACCTTTTTTGTAAAAGTTAGCTGCATGTTGTCCAATGTTAAATATATGACCACTGGTGTTGTTTATTATAGAATCAGTAGTCCATTAACTTATACAAGATTTATTGTTATTATTTTAAGCACAGTTTTTAAAATGAATATATACGCATTAATTTGTCGTTAAGCGAAAACATCAGACCGGGTAAACATCTCCCTGAATCACATGTCTTGAGTCATCTTGTGCCCGGAGTAAACTTTTAAAAAAAATATTAGAAACGTCAGAACTGATGTATTTCTTTTATTTTCTTCTTGCAAGTAGCGTAAGTGCCTTACAGGTGCCTGTGATAGCAGGTCGTGTTATAAATCACCTTAACGCAGTTAGAATACAGCCATAACGAAGATTTAAAGAATACAAAATAGATCTTCGTAAATTTGTCTAATTCTCACAACACCGGGATGTATATACAGTGAATACAATTACGTAAAAAATACCATCAAAAGTTAATAAGGTTAGCCAATAGTAAGTCAAAGAGTGGTGAATAATAAGAAAACAGTCGGCTATAACAATAATAATAGTGTGTGGTGCTTACTAGCTAGAGGCACGACAGCTTCTGATAGAATGCGGCGTTACTGGAAACGACATAACTTGGCCATGCTACCCACACTCACGCTAAAATGTCAGAAGGCCGTAGCACCTTGTTAACCAGACCATTTCAACTGTTTTGTTATTATGTTATACCTGGAAATCATTTATGAAGCGACAGAATGACGAGTTATACAGTGTAACTGACAGAATATAATGTAACCCTTAGAGAGAACTAGTTTACGAATGTTGATAAAGTAGATAATTCACATTGTAATATTATTATACACTTTTTAAAATCATGTGTACAAATTAATACAAACTTTTACACTACATTATGGAAAAAATTAGTAATGTCTCCTCTCACAGAAGTGGACATCTACTACTCTCCACCCTCACAGAGTGGGGCCTACCACTACTCTCCACCCTCACAGAGAGGGGCCTACCACTACTCTCCACACTCACAGAGGGGGCCTACCACTACTCTCCACCCTCACTAAGTGGGACCTACCACTACTCTCCACAGTCACAGAGTGGGGCCTACCACTACTCTCCACCCTCACAGAGTGGGGCCTACCACTACTCTCCACCTTCACAGAGTGGGGCCTACCACTACTCTCCACCCTCATAGAGTGGGGGCCTACCACTACTCTCCACCCTCATAGAGTGGGGAACCTAACACTACTCTCCACCTTCACAGAGTGGGGCCTACCACTACTCTCCACCCTCATAGAGTGGGGGCCTACCACTACTCTCCACCCTCATAGAGTGGGGAACCTAGCACTACTCTACACCCTCACAGAGTAGCGGCCTACCACTACTCTCCACCCTCACAGAGTGGCGGCCTACCATTACTCTCCACACGCAGAGAGCGGCGGCCTACCACTACTTTCCACCCGCACACAATGGGGCCTACAACTACTCTCCACCCTCACAGAGTAGGGGCCTACCACTACTCTCCACCCTCACAGAGTTGGGCATACGACTACTCTCCACCCTCACAGAGTGGCGGCCTACCACTACTGTCCACCCTAACAGAGTGGGACCTACCACTACTTTCCACCCTCACAGAGCGGCGGCCTACCACTACTCTCCACCCTCAAAGAGTGGGGGCCTACCACTACTCTCCACCCTCACAGAGTGGGCCTACCACTACTCTCCACCCTCACAGAGTGGCTGCCTACAACTACTCTCCACCCTCACAGAGTGGGGGCCTACCACTACTCTCCACCCTCAAAGTGTGGGGCCTACCACTACTCTCCACCCTCACAGAGTGGGGGCATACCACTACTCTCCACCCTCACAGAGTGGGGGCCTACCACTACTCTCTACCCGCACAGAGTGGGGGCCTACCACTACTCTCCACCCTCACAGAGTGGAGCCTACAACTACTCTACACCCTCACAGAGTTACGGCCTACCACTACTCTCCACCCTCACAGAGTTGCGGCCTACCACTACTCTCCAAACCGCAGAGAGTGGCGGCCTACCACTACTCTTCACCCGCACAGAGTGGGGGCCTACCACTACTCTCCACCCTCACAGAGTGGGGGCCTACCACTACTCTCCACCCTCACTGAGTTAGGCCTACGATTACTCTCCACCTTCACAGAGTGGCGGCCTACCACTACTGTCCAGCCTCACAGAGTGGGGCCTACCACTACTCTCCACCCTCACAGAGTGGAGGCCTACCACTACTCTCCACCCTCACAGAGTGGGGGCCTACCACTACTCTCCACCATAACAAAGTGGAACCTACCACTACTCTCCACCCTCACAGAGCGGCGGCCTACCACTACTCTCCACCCTCACAGATTGGGGGCCTACAACTACTCTCCACCATCACAGAGTGGGGCCTACCACTACTTTTACCCTCACAGAGTGGCGGCCTACTACTACTCTCCATCCTCACAGAGTGGGGCCCTACTACTAATCTCCACCCTCACAGAGTGCGGGACTACTTTTACTCTCCACCCTCACAGAGTTGCTGCCTACTACTACTCTCCACCGTCACAGAGTGGGGCCTACCACTACTCTCCACCCTCACAGAGTGGCTGCCTACAACTACTCTCCACCCTCACAGAGTGGGGGCCTACAACAACTCACCACCCTCAAAGAGTGGGGCCTACCACTACTCTCCACCATCACAGAGTGGGGGCATACCACTACTCTCCACCCTCACAGAGTGTGGCCTACCACTACTCTCCACTCTCACAGAGTGGCGGCCTACCACTACTCTCCACCCTCACAGAGTAGCGGCCTACCACTACTCTCCACCCTCACAGAGTGGCAGCCTACCACTACTCTCCACCCTCACAGAGTGGGGGCCTACCACTACTCTCTACCATCACAGAGTGGGGCCTACCACTACTCTCCACCATCACAGAGTGGGGCCTACTACTACTCTCCACCCTCACAGAGTAGGAACCTACCACTACTCTCCACCCTCACAGAGTGGGGCCTACCACTACTGTCCAGCCTCACAGAGTGGGGCCTACCACTACTCTCCACCCTCACAGAGTGGGGCCTACCACTACTCTCCACCCTCACAGAGTGTGGCCCTACTACTAATCTCCACCCTCACAGAGTGGGGGGCCTACTACTACTCTCCACCCTCACAAAGTTGCTGCCTACTACTACTCTCCACCGTCACAGAGTGGGGCCTACCACTACTCTCCACACTCACAGAGTGGCTGCCTACTACTACTCTCCACCGTCACAGAGTGGGGCCTACCACTACTCTCCACACTCACAGAGTGGCTGCCTACCACTACTCTTTACCCTCACAGAGTGGGGGCCTACCACTACTCTCCACCCTCAAAGAGAGGGGCCTACCACTACTCTCCACCCTCACAGAGTGGGGCATACCACAACTCTCGACCTTCACAGAGTGGGGGCCTACCACTACTCTCCACCCTCAAAGAGAGGGGCCTACCACTACTCTCCACTCTCACAGAGTGGCGGCTTACCACTACTCTCCACCCTCACAGAGTGGCGGCCTACCACTACTCTCCACCCGCACAGAGTGGCGGCCTACCACTTCTCTCCACCCACACAGAGTGGGGGTCTACCACTACTCTCCACCCACACAGAGTGGGGCCTACCGCTACTCTACACCCTCACAGAGTGGCGGCCAACCACTACTCTCCACCCTCACAGAGTGGCTGCCTACCACTACTCTCCACTCTCACAGAGTGGGGCCTACCACTACTCTCCACCCTCAAAGAGTGGGGCCTACCACTACTCTCCACCCTCAAAGAGTAGGGGCATACCACTACTCTCCACCCTCACAGAGTGTGGCCTACCACTACTCTCCACCTCACAGAGTGGCGGCCTACCACTACTCTCCACCCGCACAGAGTGGCGGCCTACCACTACTCTCCACCCTCACAGAGTGGGGCCTACAACTACTCTACACCCTCACAGAGTGGTAGCCTACCACTACTCTCCACCCTCACAGAGTAGGGCCTACCACTACTCTCCACCCTCACAGAGTGGGGCCTACTACTACTCTCCACCCTCACAGAGTGGGGCCTACCACTACTCTCCACCCTCACAGAGTAGGGCCTACTACTAATCTCCACCCTCACAGAGTCGGGCCTACCACTACTCTCCACCCTCACAAAGTGGCAGCCTACCACTACTCTCCACTCTCACAGAGTGGGGGCCTACCACTACTCTCCACCCTCAAAGAGTAGGGCCTACCACTACTCTCCACTCTCACAAAGTGGGGGCATACCACTACTCTCCACCCTCACAGAGTGTGGCCTACCACTACTCTCCACCTCACAGAGTGGTGGCCTACCACTACTCTCCACCCTCACAGAGTATCGGCCTACCACTACTCAACACCCTCACAGAGTGGTGACCTACCACTACTCTCCACCCTCACAGAGTGGGGGCCTACCACTACTATCCACCCTCACAGAGTGGGCCTACCACTACTATCCACCCTCACAGAGTGGGGCTACCACTACTCTCCACCCTCACATCGTGGGGCCTACCACTACTCTCCACCCTCACAGAGTAGGGCCTACTACTACTCTCCACACTCACAGAGTGAGTGCCTACTCATACTCTCCACTCACAGAGTGGGGCTCTAACTACACTCCTCTCACAGAGTGGGACGTAACTACTCTCCACTCTCACAGAGTGGCTGCCTACTACTACTCTTCACCCTCACAGAGTGGGGCCTACCACTACTCTCCACCCTCACAGAGTGGTGGCCTACCACTACTCTCCACCCGCAATGAGTGGCGGCCTACCACTATTCGCCACCCTCACAGAGTGGGGCCTACCACTACTCTCCACCCTCACAGAGTGGCGGCCTACCACTACTCTCTACCCGCACAGAGTGGGGGTCTACCACTACTCTCCACCCTCACAGAGTGTAACCTACCACTACTCTACACCCTCACAGAGTGGTGGCCTACCACTACTCTCCACCCTTACAGAGTGGGGGCTTACCACTACTCTCCACCCTCACAGAGTGGGGCCTACCACTACTCTACACCCTCACATCGTGGGGCCTACCACTACTCTCCACCCTCACAGACTAGGGCCTACTACTACTCTCCACCCTCACAGAGTCGGGCCTACCACTACTCTTCACCCTCACAGAGTGGGGGCCAACCACTACTCTCCACCCTCACAGAGTGGGGGCCTACAACTACTCTCCACTCTCACAGAGTGGCTGCCTACTACTACACTTCACCCTCACAGAGTGGGGCCTACCACTACTCTCCACCCTCACAGAGTTGGGGCCTACCACTACTCTCCACCCTCACAGAGTGAGGCCTACCACTACTCTCCACCTCACAGAGTGGCGGCCTACCACTACTCTCCACCCGCACAGAGTGGCGGCCTACCAGTACTCTCCACCCTCACAGAGTGGGGCCTACCACTTCTCTCCACCCTCACAGAGTGGCGGCCTACCACTACTCTCCACCCGCACAGAGTGGGGCCTACCACTACTCTCCATTCTCACAGAGTGGGGCTTACCACTACTCTCCACCCTCACAGAGTGGAGCAGTCTGCCTAGTGGGGTTGTTGAAGCGGGGACCTTGGGTGGTTTTAGGTTTGGGTTGGATGGGTTCATGAGTGAGAGGGGTTGGATTTGAGTGGGAATTGCACATGAGTAAATAAAATTATCAAAGCTTATTTTTTGGGTAGCATTGAAAATTAGGTTGAACAAATATTCTGTTGGTGGGATGGAATGTGAAGGACCTGCCTAGAATGGGCCAACAGGCCTGCTGCAGTGTTCCTCCTTTCTTATGTTCTTATGTACTCTCCACCCTCACAGAGTGGCGGCCTACCAGTACTCTCCACCCTCACAGAGTGGGGCCTACCACTTCTCTCCACCCTCACAGAGTGGCGGCCTACCACTACTCTCCACCCGCACAGAGTGGGGCCTACCACTACTCTCCATTCTCACAGAGTGGGGCTTACCACTACTCTACACCCTCACAGAGTGGCAGCCTACCACTACTCTCCACCTGCACACAGTGGCGGCCTACCACTACTCTCCACCCGCACAGAGTTGGGTCTACCACTACTTTCCACCCTCACAGAGTGGGAGCCTACCACTACTCTCCACCCTCACAAAGTGGGGCCTACTACTACTCTCCTCCCACACAGAGTGGGGCCTATCACTACTCTCCACCCTCACAGAGTGGGCCTTACCACTACTATCCACCCTCACAAAGTGGGGCCTACTACTACTCTCCTCCCACACAGAGTGGGGCCTACTACTACTCTCCACCCTCACAGAGTGGGGCCTACCACTACTCTCCACCTCACAGAGTGGGCCTACCACTACTTCCCCCCTCACAGAGTGGGGCTACCACTACTTCACATCACAGAGTGGGGCCTACACTACTTCCACCTCACAAAGTGGGGCTACCACTACTCTCCACCCTCACAGAGTGGGGCCTACACTACTGTCCACCTCACAGAGTGGGGCCTACCACTACTCTCCACCTCACAGAGTGGGGCCTACCACTACTCTCCGACCTCACAGAGTGGGGCCCTACCACTCTTTCCCCCTCACAGAGTGGGAGCCTACCACTACTCTCCACCCTCACAGAGTGGGGCCTACCACTACTGTCCAGCCTCACAGAGTGGGCCTACTACTACTCCACCCTCACAGA
This sequence comes from Cherax destructor, assembly GCA_009830355.1. Classification (NCBI taxonomy): domain Eukaryota; kingdom Metazoa; phylum Arthropoda; class Malacostraca; order Decapoda; family Parastacidae; genus Cherax; species Cherax destructor. Next base: position 83,673 of record WNWK01005627.1, read on the forward strand.
GTGGGGCCTACTACTACTCTCCACCCTCACAGAGTGTGGCCTACTACTAATCTCCACCTCACAGAGTGGGGCCTACTACACTACTCTCCCCTCAAGAGTTGCTGCCTACTACTACTCCCCACCGTCACAGAGTGGGGCCTACACTACTCTCCACCTCAAGAGTGGCTGCCTACCACTACTCTCCACCCTCACAGAGTGGGGGCCTACACTACTCTCCACCTCAAGAGAGGGCCTACCACTACTCTCCACCTCACAGAGTGGGGCATACCACTACTCTCGACCTTCACAGAGTGTGGCCTACCACTACTCTCCACCTCACAGAGTGGCGGCCTACCACTACTTCCACCCTCACAGAGTGGGGCCTACCACTCTCTCCACCCGCACAGAGTGTCGGCCTACCACTACTTTCCACCCTCACAGAGTAGGGCCTACCACTTCTTCCACCCACACAGAGTGGGGGTCTACCACTACTCTCCACCCACACAGAGTAGGGCCTCGCTACTCACACCTCACAGAGTGGCGGCCAACCACTACTCTCCACCCTCACAGAGTGGCTGCCTACCTCTACTCTCCACTCTCACAGAGTGGGGGCCTACCACTACTCTCCACCCTCAAAGAGTGGGGCCTACCACTACTCTCCACCCTCACAGAGTGGGGGCATACCACAACTCTCCACCCTCACAGAGTGTGGCCTACCACTACTCTCCACCTCACAGAGTGGCGGCCTACTCACTACATATTCTCCAACCGCACAGAGTGGCGGCCTACCAATACTCTCCACCCTCACAGAGTGGGCCTACCACTACTCTCTACCCTCACATAGTGGCTGCCTACCACTACTCTCCTCCCACACAGAGTGGGGCCTATCACTACTCTCCACCCTCACAGAGTGGGCCTACCACTACTATCCACCCTCACAAAGTGGCGGCCTACACACTCTCCACCCTCACAGAGTGGGCCTACCACTACTCTCCACCCTCACAGAGTGGGGCCTACCAGCACTATCCACCCTCACAAAGTGGCGGCCTAGCACTACTCTCCACCCTCTCAGAGTGTGGCCTTCCACCATACTACTCTCCACCTCAGAGAGTGGGGGCTACTACTACCTCCACCTCACAGAGTGGGGCCTCTACTACTACTCTCCACCTCACAGAGTGGGGGCCTACTTCTACTGTCCACCCTCACAGAGTGGAACCTACCACTACTCTCCACCATCACAGAGTGGGGCATACCACTACTCTCCACCCTCACAGAGTGTGGCCTACCACTACTTCCACTTCACAGAGTGGCGGCCTACCACTACTCTCCACCCTCACAGAGTGGCAGCTACCACTACTTCCACCCTCACAGAAGTGGCGGCCTTAGCACACTACTCTCCACCTCACAGAGGGGCCTACCACTACTATCCACCCTCACAAAGTGGCGGCCTACCACTACTCTCCACCCTCACAGAGTGGGGCGTACCAGTACTATCCACCCTCACAAAGTGGCGGCCTAGCACTACTCTCCACCCTCTCAGAGTGTGGCCTACCACTACTCTCCACCCTCACAGAGTGGGGCCTACCACTACTCTCCACCCTCACAGAGTGGCTGCCTCCCACTACTCTCCACCCTCAGAGAGTGGGGGCCTACTACTACACTCCACCCTCACAGAGTGGGGCCCTACTACTACTCTCCACCCGCACAGAGTGGGGCCTACCACTACTCTCCATTCTCACAGAGTGGGGCTTACCACTACTCTCCACCCGCACACAGTGGAGGCGTACCACTACTCTCCACCCGCACAGAGTTGGGTCTACCACTACTTTCCACCCTCACAGAGTGGGAGCCTACCACTACTCCCCACCCTCACAAAGTGGGGCCTACCACTACTCTCCACCCTCACAGAGTGGGGGCCTACCACTACTCTCCACTCTCACAGAGTGGGGGTCTACCACTACTCTCCACCCTCACAGAGTGGGACCTACCACTACTCTCCACCCTCACAGAGTGGCGGCCTACCACTACTCTCCACCCTCACAGAGTGGGGTCATACCACTACTCTCCACCCTCACAGAGTGGGCCTACCACTACTCCTCACCCTCACATAGTAGCTGCCTACCACTACTCTCCACCCACACAGAGTGGGGCCTATCACTACTCTCCAACCTCACAGAGTGGGCCTTACCACTACTATCCACCCTCACAGAGTGGCGGCCTACCACAACTCTCCACCCTCACAGAGTGGGGCTTACCACTACTCTCCACCCTCACAGAGTGGGGCCTACCACTACTCTCCACCCTCACAGAGTGGCGGCCTACCACACTCTCCACCCTCACAGAGTGGGGCCTACCAGTACTATCCACCCTCACAAAGTGGTGGCCTACCACTACTCTCCACCCTCACAGAGTGGGGCCTACCACTACTCTCCACCCTCACAGAGTGGCTGCCTACCACTACTCTCCACCCTCAGAGAGTGGGGGCCTACTACTACACTCCACCCTCACAGAGTGGGGCCCTACTACTACTCTCCACCCTCACAGAGTGGGGGCCTACTTCTACTGTCCACCCTCACAGAGTGGAACCTACCACTACTCTCCACCCTCACAGAGTGGGGCCTACTACTACTCTCCACTGTCACTGAGTGGGGGCCTACCACTACTATCCACCTTCACAGAAGTGGGTATACAGATAACCTCCGCCCTCATAAAGGCAAGCATAAAGGAAAGAACACAACTATTGGAATATTTGTACACATCCCTTTCACTGGTAGTTTTGAGAAACATTGAGAAGGCTATACAGCGGCAATATAATGCGAGTTCAGTATGTTTATACTGACGTCTGGCTGTGAGAGTATGGCCTCTGTTTTGTCTTGACACAGGCAAGAAGAATATAGACTTGAAACACTATTATTTGAGATCACTGACACACTCGTATTTACCGCCTCTTAAAATATAAGAATATGGATAAATATTCATTCTCACTCAATAAAAAATGAGCACACATTCACAGCAGTAATTATCGTCTGTGATATGAGACATTTCAGTAAAAAATTATTGAGATTCACTGTCATTTACGGGACATGTTACGTAACCCTTCACATTTTTCATTTTTTCATAAGACCAAATGAAACCAATAAGCCCAATTACAACTGTATTAATTAGGTTAATAACACTGGTCAACAAAGGCTTCAGTTCACGTTTAAAAAATAGCTGTCACTGAGAAGAGATATCAAGAAAACTTGACCATCAGTTTGATGGCCGACTACTGCTGGACACTTTCACGGGAGTGTCAGTGGAACAATACTTCTCAAGTGTAAACTATGCTTGCTCCGTATATATGCAGGGTCCCTAGCCAAGCCTTAGTCACGTGACTCCCTCTGAGTATTCCTACAGTTTATAAAAAAAAAAAAAACTCTGAAAAACGCGCGACTGACTAGGGGGCAGGCCTACTTAGTTACTTCGGTTGAACTTATATATATATATATATATATATATATATATATATATATATATATATATATATATATATATATATATATATAAATAAATGGGTCCACCTCTGGTGTAAATTGTGGGTCCCATAGCCTCGGAGAAGTGGATAAAAAGGCTTCAAGGAAGAATATTTAGATGTCTTTCTGAAGCCTTTTGAATATTCCACTTCCCCTACCACCCCATATTTTATTAAATATATATAAAATTTATTTCAAGATACAATACATTGTCAAAATACATTAACAAGAATACAATAGTGAGTAAAACAACATAGATTACAACTCAGAGCTACATGTCAAATACTTCGTCCAGCTCCCCGGTAGTGGGCCGCGTGCCCAGAATACTGCAGGCATTTCCCCCTGGATCGCAACACTGAGTCTCTGAAAGAAGAAGCTGGTCGCCCTGTGGTCCTTGGTTTCTATGATGAGTTTTCCACCCAGCTCCTTGAGAAACTTTAGAGCACACTTGCCCCATGCTCCATGGGTCTCCGACCCTATTGGGATGAAGTTATAGCAAGAGGGAAGGTCTTCATATTTGCGGGTCTTCTGGGTCTCCCTGTGGCTGGCAGCTCCACCCCCTTCGGCTAAGGAGTGTGGCAGGTAGGTGTCTGCCAATGTGGCAGCACAGGTGTAGTCTCAAGCAATCTGCTTACCATCCTTCCAGGGTAGCATGGTGGCTCCATCAGGATGCTTTTGACTTCCATCAGACCTCTGCACTTGGGGTTCCCGTTGAGCTGGGCAACGGGCTGTGGCGAGGCTTCTCTTTATGATGTCATTGACCTCCTCATGTCTAGCATACTTCCCTTCTGATGTGTGACACACTAGACCATGAAGTCCGAATTGATCAGCCGTCGCCCATATGCAAATACACCTATGTTCGGTGAGTATGGGGGCGGCTAGGCGAAGAGCAACACCAATCCGAATGGCCTCTGGGTCGAGTCGAGTCCCCAGAGAGGAATTGGGAACAGCTAGAAGGAAATCTCCTGAGTGTGGTGCCTTCACCGCTAGGAGACGAGCTTTGTCCTTTCCTGAAGCGTTGGTGAGCATTGTGTTGGCAATTTTTTCCATGATCGGTTTGTCCCAGTGGGACTGTTTGTGCTATTTGGGAGGAGCTGGTCTACTGGAGGAGTCTGCCAGGATGTCCCACGAACCTTGTGACAAGGTACGCAGTGCTTTGGCCGTAAATTCACTAGTCAGTACCTTGGCATCCAGCTTTCGCTAGACGTTATTCCAAGGCAGCCAGCTTTCAGGCAGATGTCTTACAGCTTTTCATCTCATCCCCTGCATGCATCGACACAACAAGAGATTTTTACAATGCCTGCTCTTGCGAATTCTAGCATATATATATATATATATATATATATATATATATATATATATATATATATATATATATATATATATAGTAGGTTGGTTGTGGTAGTAGGTTGGTAGACAGCAACCACCCAGGAGGTACTACTGTCCTGCCAGGTGACTGTGAAACAGAAACCTGAAACTGTTTTACATGATGGTAGGATTGCTGGTGTCTTTTTTTTTTTTTTTTTTTTTTTTTTCTGTCTCATAAACACGCTGGATAACAGGTATATATCTAGCTACTTCTATACACTTTAGGTCACACTACACTGGCATACATGCATATATATACATACACACATCTAGGTTTTTCTTCTTTTTCTTAATAGCTCTTGTTCTTTTTATTTTCTCTATTGTCCATGGGGAAGTGGAAAAGAATCTTTTCCTCCGTAAGCCATGCGTGTCGTTAGGCGACTAAGATGCCGGGAGCAAGGGAATAGTAACCCCTTCTCCTGTACAAATCTACTAAAAACGAGAAGAAGAAAAACTTTATAAAATTGGGTTGTCTGAATGTGCGTGGATGTAGTGCGGATGATAAGAAAGAGATGATTGCCGATGTTATGAATGAAAAGAAGTTGGATGTCCTGGCCCTAAGTGAAACAAAGCTGAAGGGGGTAGGCGAGTTTCAGTGGGGAGAAATAAATGGGATTAAGATCAGGGTTTCAAATAGAGTTAGAGCTAAAGAAGGGTGGCAATAATGTTGAATAATCAGTTATGGCAAGGTAAAGAGGGAATATAAATGTATAAATTCAAGGATTATGTGGAGTAAAATAAAGGTTGGATGGAAAAGTGGGTTATAGTAAGTGTTGTATGCACCTGGAGAAGAGAGAGAGTGTAGAGAGAGAGAGATTTTGGGAAATGTTGAGGAATGTTGGGGATTTTGAACCAAATGAGAGAGTAATTGTGGTTGGGGATCTAATGCTAAAGTGGGAAAACATGTTGGGATGGAGTAGTAGGTAAATTTGGGGTGCCAGGGTAAATGTAAATGGGAGCCATTAATTGAGCTATGTGTAGAAAGAGGTTTGGTTATAGGTAATACATATTTTATAGAAAAAGAGGATAAATAATATACAAGGTATGATATAGCACGTAATGAAAGTAGTTTGTTGGATTATGTATTGGTGGATAAAAGGTTGATGAGTAGGCTTCAGGATGTACATGTTTATAGAGGGGCAACAGATATATCAGATCATTATTTAGTTGTAGCTACAGTTGAGTAAAAGGTAGATGGGAAAAGGAAAATAGAACAGAAGTAAGAGAGAGTGAAAGTGTATAAACTAAAGAGGAGGAGAATTAGGTGAGATATAAACAACTATTGGAGAAAGATGGGCTAGTGCAAGTAGGAAGTGGGGGTTGAAGAAATGTTGGGGATAGATTTAAAATGCAGTATTAGAATGTGGCAGAAGTTTGTGGTTATCGGAGGGTGGGTGCGGAGGAAGAGGAGGATGGTGGAATGAAGAAGTAAAGAGTGTGATAAAAGAAAAAGGTAGCTTATGAGAGGTTTTACAAAACAGAAGTGTTAGTGAAGGAGCAGAGTATATGGAGAGTAAAAGAGAAGGTGAAGAGTGGTGAGAGAAGTCAAAAGAGAGCGGATGAAAGAACGGGAGAGGTCTGTCAAAAATTTTGCTGAAAACAAGAAAAATTTTGGAATGAGATAATACAAGGAAGAAAGCCTAGGGAACGAATGGATTTGTCAGTTAAAAACAGGAGTAGGGAGTTATAGATGGGAGCTGGAGGTATTGGGAGATGGCGGAATATTTTGAGGAATTTTTAAATGTCGATGAAAAGGGAGGCGATAATTTCATGTACGGCAGGGGGAGGTAAACATCGTTTAGGAGTGAGAAGAGCAGTTGGGAGTGTGGGGAGTGCGTGAGGCATTACGTAGAATGAAAGGGGTAAAGCAGCTGGAATTGACGGAGATCATGACAGAAATGTTAAAAGCAGGGGGGATATAAGTGCTGGAGTGGTTGGTGATTTTTGTTTAATAAATGTATGAAGAGGGAAGGTACCTAGGATTGGCAGAGAGCATGTATATGTTCCTTTTATAAAGGGAAGGGGATAAAAGAGAGTGTAAAAATTATAGGGAATAAGTTTATAGTATACCAGGTAAAGTGTATGGCAGGGTTATTATTGAAAGAATTAGAGGTAAGACAGAGAGCAGGATAGCAGATGAGCAAGGAGGCTTTAGAGTGGGTAGGGATGTGTAGATCAAGTGTTTACAGTGAAACATATAGGTGAACAGTATTTAGATTAAGGTAGAGAAGTTTTTATGCATTTATGGATTTAGAAAAGGCATATGATAGAGTGATAGGGGGCAATGTGGCAATGTTGCAAGTGTATGGAATAGAGAAGTTACTGAAGGCAAAGAGTTTTTATGAGGATAGTGAGGCTCAGGTTAGGGTGTGTAGGAGGGAAGGAGATTATTTCCCAGTAAAAGTAGGTCTTAGACAGGGTGTGTAATGTCACCTGGTTGTTTAATATATTTATAGATGGGGTTGTAAAGAAGTGAAATGCTAGGGTGTTGGGAAGAGGTGGATTAAATTATGGAAATTAAATGAAAAAAATGGGAGTTGCACAGTTACTTTTTGCTGATGATACTGTGCTTATGGGAGATTCTAAGAAGAAAGTGCAAGGTTGGTGGATGAGATTTGGGAGAGTGTGTAAAGGAGAAAGTTAAAAGTGAATATAGATGAAGAGTAAGGTGATGAGGATCAAAGATTTAAATAAGGAAAAATTGGATATCAGATTGGAGAGAGGATTATGGAAGAAGTAATGTATTCAGATATTTGGGAGTGATGTCAGCAGATGGGTTATGAAGGATGAGGTTAACCATAGAATTGATGAAGGAAAAGGGTGAGTGGTGCATTGAGGTCTGTGGAGACAAAGAACCTTGTCCATGGAAGTAAGAGGGAATGTATGAGAGTATAGTTATACCAACGCTCTTATATGGGTGTGAAGCATGGGTGATGAATGTTGCAACGAGGAGAAGGCTGGAGGCAGTGGAGATGTCATGTCTGAGGTCAATGTGTGGTGTGAATATAATGCAGAGAATTCGGAGTTTGGAAATTAGGAGGAGGTGCGGGGTTACCAAAACGATTGTCCCGAGAGCTGAGGGGGGGGTTGTTGAGGTGGTTTGGACATGTAGAGAGAATGGAACGAGACAGAGTGACTTCGGAGTGTATAAATCTGTAGTGGAGGGAAGGCGGGGGAGGGGTCGGCCTAGGAAAGGTTGGAGGGAGGGGTAAAGGAAGTTTTTTGTGCGAGGGGTATCTGTGGAGACAAAAACGTTATCCATGGAGGCAAAGAAGGGAATGTACGAAAGTATTGTGGTACCAACACTCTTATATGGGTGTGAAGCATGGGTTGCAAATGCTGCAGAAAATTCGGAATGTGGAAATTAGGAGAAGGTGTGGAGTTACTAAAAGTATTTGTCAGAGGGCTGAAGAGGGGTTGTTGAGGTGGTTTGGTCATTTAGAGAGAATGGATCAAAGTAGAATGACTTGGAGAGCGTATAAATCTGTAGGGGAAGGAAGGCGGGGTAGGGGTCGTCCTAGAAAAGGTTGGAGGGAAGGGGTAAAGGAGGTTTTGTGGGCGAGGGGCTTGGACTTCCAGCAAGCATGTGTGAGCGTGTTAGATAGGAGTGAATGGAGACGAATGGTTTTTGGGACATGACGATCTGTTGGAGTGTGAGCAGGGTAACATTGTGTGAAGGGATTCAGGGAAACCAGTTAATTGATTTAGTTGGACTTGAGTCCTGAAATGGGAAGTACAATGCCTGCACTTTAAAGGAGGAGTCTGAGATAGTGACAGCTGGGAGGGACTTTTCTCAGCTGTAGTATCTGAGCTCCTCTGCAAAGACAGTGATTATGTATGAGTGTGGTGAAAGTGTTGAATGATGATGAAAGTTTTTTCTTTTTGGGGATTTTCTTTCTTTTTGGGTCACCCTGCCTCGGTGGGAGACGACCGACTTGTTGAAAAAAAAAAAAAAAAAAAAAATGTATATATATATATATATATATATATATATATATGTGTGTGGTGTGTGTGTGTGTGTGTGTGTGTGTGTGTGTGTGTGTGTGTGTGTGTATACTCACCTATTTATGGTTGCAGGTGTCGAGTCATAGCTCTTGGCCCCGCCTCTTCCCTGATTGCTACTAGGTCCTCTCTCTCCCTGCTCCATGAGCTATATCAAACCTCGTCTTTAAACTATGTATAGTTCCTGCCTCCACTACGTCACTTTCTAGGCTATTCCACTTCCTGACAACTCTATGACTGAAGAAATACTTCCTAACATCCCTTTCACTCATAGGAGTCTTCATCTTCAAATTGTGACCCCTTGTTTCTGTGTCCCCTCTCTGGAACATCTTGTCTCTGTCCACATTTTCTATTCCTCGCAGTATTTTATATGTCGTTATTATGTCTCCCCTAACCCTCCTGTCCTCTAGTGTCGTCAGGCCGATTTCCCTTAACTTTTCTTCGTAGGACAATATCCTTAGCTCTGGGACTAGTCTTATTGCAAACCTTTGCACTTTCTCTAATTTCTTGACGTGCTTGACCAGGTGTGGGTTCCAAACTGGTGCTGCATACTCCAGTTTGGGCCTGACGTACACGGTGTACAGAGTCTTGAACGATTCCTTACTGAGGTATCGGAACGCTATTCTTAAGTTTGCCAGGCGCCCATATGCTGCAGCAGTTATCTGGTTGATGTGCGCCTCAGGAGATTTGCTCGGTATTATACTCACCCCAAGATCTTTTTCTTTGAGTGAGGTTTGCAGTCTTTGGCCTCCTTGGCTATATTCTGTCTGCGGTCTTCTTTGCCCTTCCCCGATCTTCATGATTTTTCATTTGTCGGGGTTAAATTCGAGAAGCCAGTTACTAGATCAGGCTTGTAGCCTGTACTGGTCTCTTTGTAGTCCTGTCCTGCCTGATCCTCGACTGATTTAATTCTTCTCACTAACTTCACATCATCTGCAAAAAAGGGACACTTCTGAGTCTATCCCATCCGTTATATCATTCACATATACTAAAAACAGCACAGGTCCTAGGATTGACCCCTGTGGAACCCCACTCATCACAGGTGCCCACTCTGACACCTCGTCACGTACCATGACTCGTTGTTACCTCAATGTCAGATATTCTCTGATCCATTGCAATGCCTTTCCTGTTACGTGTGCCTGATCCTCTAGCTTTTGCATTAACCTCTTGTGAGGAACTGTGTCGAACGCCTTCTTGCAGTTCAAGAAAATGCAGTCTATCCACCCCTCTCTCTCGTGTCTTACTTCTGTTACCTTGTCATAAAACTCCAGTAGGATTGTGACACAGGATTTTCCTTCCTTGAAACCGTGGTGATTGTCGTTTATAAGCTTGTGTCTTTCTAGGTGCTCCACCACTCTCCTCCTGATGATCTTCTCCATGACTTTGCATACTATACACGTCAGTGACACAGGTCTGTTGTTTAATGCCTCGTGTCTGTCTCCTTTCTTAAAAATTGGGACTACATTTGCCATCTTCCACACCTCAGGTAGTTGCCCAGTTTCAATGGATGTGTTGAAGATTTTTGTTAGTGGCACACACAACATCTCTGCTCCCTCTCTAAGGACCCACGGAGAGATGTTGTCTGGTCCCACCGTTTTTGAGGTATCGAGTTTACATAGCAGCTTCTTCACCTCCTCCTCGGTTGTATGTATTTCATCCAGCACTTGTTGGTGTGTGTTTGTGTGTGTATGTGTTAGTTTTCATTTTGTCCTAGGCACATGTCAGTTAGACACTAGGCCTGTTGTATATGCTATATGCGTGCATATACACACACACACACACACACACACACACATATATATATATATATATATATATATATATATATATATATATATATATATATATAGCAAAATGATCATAGTAAACAGGTGATATCAAAATATGCAAGACAACCACTATGAAAAAATAGAGGAATTCCAAGCGCTTTCGTGACTACTCACATTATCAAGGAACTATAAACGGAAACACAACAAGAGGGCTTATATAAGGGCAAGACTACACCTCACAGTCACATCACACTAACAAAGACGCTACTGTGAGGTGTAGTCTTGCCCTTATATAAGCCCTCTTGTCATGTTTCCTTTTATAGTTCCTTGATAATGTGAGTAGTCAAAGCGCTTGGAATTCCTCTATTTTTTTCATAGTGTTGTCGTGCATATATATATTATATATATATATATATATATATATATATATATATATATATATATATATATATATATATATATATATATATATATATATATATATATATATATATATATTTTAAAGCATCGGAGAAAAGGATAAAAAGGCTTCAAGGAAGAATATTTGGATTTCTTCCGGAAGCTATTTGAATATTCCACTTCCCCTACCACCCCATCTTTTCATTCTTTTTACCAGGTATATTTTATTACATAATATGTTACAAAAAATTTATGAGATACATTGTTGATATAAAGATGGCATATGCAGAACATGAGGTGTGAGAGATACGTTTATTGTTACGTGTTTGTCACTGATGAGTCTTTTGCCTAGCTGCTTAAGGAACTTAGATGCACTCTTTTCCCATGAGCCAAGGGTCTCCGAGCCTATGGGAACAAACATATAATGATGGGCAAGTTCTCGGTATTTTCTAACTTCTGGGACTCCCTGAAGGTGGCAGCTGCCCCTCCTTCCTCCCTGGTGTATTGGAGATAGGTATCAGCCAAGGTAGATGCAGATGTGTAGTCACACACCACCTGCTTGCCGTCTGTCCAGCTTGAAGGGTGATATAATCTAGACGCTATTGGCTGCTATCAGATCTGCATAGTTGGGGTGGCTCCCTTACTGTTGGGCATCCGTCTGTTGTGAGGCTCCTCTTGATAATGATATTAACCTCCTCATGTCTTGCAATCTTTCTCTCGGATTTACGGCACACAAGACCATGGCACCCGAATCGGTCTGCTGCTTCACTGCCACAAATACACCTGTGTTCGGCGAGAATAGGGGCGGCAAGTCGCAGGGCAACACCAATGCGGATGGTCTGTGGGTCGAGGCATGTGCCAAGCTGGAGTTGGGAACAGCCAACAGAAAGTCCCCTGCATGATGAGCTCTCACTGCCTGGAGGCAGGCTCTATCTTTCTCTGACACATTCTGGAGCGATGTTGAGGCTATATTCTCCACTATTAGGTTATTCCAGTGCGACTGTTTGTAGTTGTTGGGGGGAGCAGGACTGGGTTCAGAACCCGTTAGATTATCCCAGATCCTGGCTCCATCAATTAACTTTTGTCCTGGACTCCAATCTTCTCCCTAAGACTTTCAGAGAGAATCGCTGCTACAAGCCCTCTGGATGCAATGCATGAGGACAGAAAACCAGGTAGCACAATCTGTGATGACTTGCAGACACCAATGCCTCCTAATCTGACTGGAAGTGTAGCTTGGTCCCACTGCCCATCTTCTAAAGTAAGGTTAAGTACTTTCGTAAAAATCTGCCTCAGGATACTATCATATTCGTGCAGTAGAGAAGAGCTCAACATGATATTCAGAGAAGTGTTCACGGAGGAGACAGAAGGGACTTCAGAAAGATGGAGTGGCGGGATACACCATCAAGTGTTGGACACAATACATACAACCGAGGAAGAAGTGAAGAGGCTAAGTAAGCTAGATACCTCAAAGGCGATGGGGGCTGGATAATATCTCTCCATGGGTCCTGAAAGAGGGAGCAGAGGCACTGTGTATGCCACTAACAACAATCATTGAATCATTGAATCACCAATGTCACTGACATGTAATGGTATGCAAAGTCTTGGAGAAGATTATCAGAAGAGTGGAGGAGCACCTATAAAAGAATGAGATTATCAATGACAACCAGCAAAGTTTCAGGGATGGGAAATACTGTCACAAACCTACTGGAGTTCTATAACAGGGTGAGAACAGTAAGACAAGAGAAAGAGAGAGGTGGGTAGAATGCGTTTTCTTGGACTGTAAGAAGGCTTTTGGCACAGTTACAAGAGATTAGTGCATAAGCTGGAGGGCCAGGCAGGTATAACAGTTAAAGCACTGCAATGGATCAGGGAATACCTGTCGGGAAGACATCGGCGAGTCATGGTACGTAACGAGGTGTCAGAGTGGGCGCCTGTGATTGTTGGGGTTCCACAGGGGTCAGTCCTAGGACCGATGCTGTTTCTTGTATATGTGAACGATATGACGGAAGTGTCCCTGTTTGCAGATGATGTGAAGTTGATGAGAAGAATTCAATCAGATGAGGACCAGGTGGAACTACAAAGGGATCTGGACAGGCTGCAGGCCTGGTTCAGAAACTGGCTCTAGGAGTTCAATCCCACCAAGAGCAAAGTCATGAAGATTGGAGAAGGGCAAGAAAACCGCAGATGGAGTATTGTCTAGGGGGGAAGCCAGAGACTACAAACCTCAATCAAGAAAAAGGATCTTGGGAGGAGTATAACCCCGGGAACATCTCCTGAGGCGCACATCAACCAAATAACTGTTGCAGCATACGTTCTCCTAGCAATCCTAAGAATATCATTCCGACATCTCAATATGGAATCATTCAGGACCCTGTACACCGTGTATGTCAGGCCCATATTGGAGTATGCAGCACCAGTTTGGAACCCACACCTAGCCAAGCATATAAGGAAATTAGAGAAATTCCAAAGGTTTGCAACAAGACTAATCCCGGAGCTAAGGGGCATGTCCTACTAGGAGCACGGAAGACCACATGTCACATGCAAACTCCACATATACACTCATAAAGCATTACACACAATCCCACCCACTACTTTTCACACAATAAACTCACACTTATGTAGTTCCACACACACGTCCACACCCACACATAGACCCACACACACATTCCCACACATATACAGACCCACACACACTCTTCCCCTTCACCCTTCCCCCACCTCTCTCCCACTCTCTCCTCTGATCCCCCTCTCTCTTTCTCACCCTCCTCCTTTTTCTCCCCTCCTCTCCAACCCATTCTCTCTCCCCCTTCGCTTCTCCCTCTCCCTCTCTCTCCCCATATTCCCCCTCTTTCCCCCTCTCCAACTCCTTCCCATTTTGCCACTCTCCCACTTCCCCCTCTCCCTCCCTCCGCCCCCCCCACCACACACACGGTGTTGTGTATTAAAAATTTCATATAAAAAAAATAATGTTCCGTAGTTCCGGGATTGTACTGAAACCAGACGCGTATTATTCCTGGTCAGGCAGTGGCCATGCGACAGAGTGTGAGGTTTAGTTGAGTAGGTGACACACAGCAGAGGGAACAAGATGTAGTGGTGTGAGTATGTGGTTTGGGGAGTTTTTTTTTTATTGTATACTATAGGTAATTTTGTTTAAGTTTTGGAAGAGTACTGTATGATGTTTTTGCCTGCTGGTAGACAGACTGGCAGAAGGGAGGGGGTTGTGTCATGGAGCCTCCTTGTTTATAAATATTTTGTGTCACTAGTAGCAGAGTGCTAGTGAGCTAAATGTAAACTGGAGTAAAGGTGATGTTGTAACAGAGTAGGTTATAGGTTGTATATACGTTACTATTAATATATATGTTTTTCTATAGGTAAGTTTTTGTGTCCTTCCTTATACTATATTGACTATTTAAATGTATACTTCATAATTGGTATGAAGGTACATGCTGGCCCTAGAGTGTTTTTTTCAATGTTAAATATTATTATCCCTAGACAATAGGTTGAGCAGCCTTAAGGAGCCAGGACATTTTATTTAAGTTACGAACCATAAATCCGTAAAACTCACACACAAACACACTCACTCAGACATGGAAGGAAAGTCAGTAAACGAAATGATGGAATACGTAACAAGAAAATGCAAGGAAGCAGAGGAAAGGTTTGTTCCCAAGGGCAACAGAAATAATGGGAAGTCCATAACGAACCCTTGGTTTACCCGAAGGTGCACGGAGGGAAAGACTAAGTGCACTAGAGAATGGAAAAAGTACAGAAGGCAAAGGACCCAGGAAAATAAGAAAATTAGTCATAGAGCCAGAAACGAGTATGCACAGATAAGGAGGGAGGCCCAGCGACAGTACGAAAATGACATAGCATCGAAAGTCAAGTCTGACCCGAAACTGCTGTATAGTCACATTAGGAGGAAGACAACAGTCAAAGACCAGGTGATCAGGCTGAGGAAAAAAATGGGTTGCCAGAGAGCAGGACAGAAAACCAAGGGACTGGCGGATGAGTCTGGGAAGGAAGATTGGGTAGCAGTGCTCATGAAAAGGGGACATGAGTGGGGAAGGAAGCTATAAGAGCTTAGCATGAAAATGGAGATGAGGATAGCTGCAAAGAGCAGGAAGTGGGAGATACAAGTCACAGCAACAGAGGCTAAGATAGAAGAGGAACTGAAAAATCTGAAACAGCCTAAACAACTAAAGAGCAATGTGGGGCATGACATTAGAAACTCCTACCTCAGTCACAAACGAAGGGTCTGATTGGGCAAATGCCCAATCAGACCATCGTGGAGCCCGAGAAGAAAAGAGGAGCACATCAGGAACAATCGAGGGGACTGTAGAAAATGAAAGAGCTAAGCAATAAATTGAGGCCCTAACAGACGACAGCAGTGCCCAGGGAAAGCTGAGAAGGAAAAATGACAGACCACTGTGCCCAGGGACAACAGATAGTGAAAAGATTGAAGAAAGAAAAGCTTCAATGTGGGCAACTAAATCGAATCAGGCGATACATAGGGATATGTAGTGGGAGAATGAAAGGGAGAGATCTGTTTTTATTTATGGGCTCCAGGAAGTTGAAGGGGAAACTTGCGAAGCAAGAAGACAAGAGGAGAAAAAAGCGATTGAAAGCATCATGAAAGCAATAGGAGAAGATGACATGACCCAGCTGGCAAATCTTCTGAGAATAGGGGGGTTTGCAAGAGGAAGAAACCGGCCAGTCAAAGTGATTTTCAAGGCAGAATTGGCTCGTGCAGGAGTAAGCACGACTAAAAGACATGTCAGCGTATGGAGGGTGTATCTCGACTGCCACAGTCTTGAAACACTGATAAATATTCTAGTCGCTATTATGACAGGTCATCATCGTGGAAAGGCTCTTGTTCTCTTATTTACTATAAAAATACCTCTTAAAAAAGAGGGATGTAGACACTTTAAAAGTAACGAGTATCGCTCCTCTGGGTGCAGCCAGGTTAATCGCCCTAATTTTTTCAATTTAAGCTGAATTTTCGAGAACAGTTTCCACGTGTGAATGAAATCAAGTTACAGAGCCGTAACGCGCACACATATACTGTTTTGGTTTTGTAAATTATTTATTCTGTAAATATAAATATCATTATTAGATTTATTAATACAGTGAAGGAAATACATTTCATCGTCTGAGAGCTCAGAGTTTTGTTGAAATAACTATACATTTTTTTGCAACTATTATATTTGCAAATGCAAAGCTTATATTTAAAATATCTGTGATACTGAGGGAGCAGTGAAAGTGTTATCGCAACCTGGTACACAAACTACTACTAAATATACAGTGGGTGTTGTTACTGCTCCCAGATTCGCCGTCCATGCCACTATCTCTGCTTGTGAGGACTTAAAGTAACATGTACACAGTTAAGTAACAGCAGTCAGGACCTGGAATAACATGTACACAGTGACGTAACAGCAGTCAGGACCTGGAGTAACATGTACACAGTGAAGTAACAGCAGTCAGGACCTGGAGTAACATGTACACAGTGAAGTAACAGCAGTCAGGACCTGGAGTAACATGTACACAGTGAAGTAACAGCAGTCAGGACCTGGAGTAACATGTACACAGTGAAGTAACAACAGTCAGGACCTGGAGTAACATGTACACAGTTAAGTAACAGCAGTCAGGACCTGGAGTAACATGTACACAGTGAAGTAACAGCAGTCAGGACCTGGAGTAACATGTACACAGTGAAGTAACAGCAGTCAGGACCTGGAGTAACATGTACAGAGTGAAGTAACAGCAGTCAGGACCTGGAGTAACATGTACACAGTGAAGTAACAGCAGTCAGGACCTGTAGTAACATGTACACAGTGAAGTAACAGCAGTCAGGACCTGGTGTAACATGTACACAGTGAAGTAACAGCAGTCAGGACCTGGAGTAACATGTACACAGTGAAGTAACAGCAGTCAGGACCTGGTGTAACATGTACACAGTGAAGTAACAGCAGTCAGGACCTGTAGTAACATGTACACAGTGAAGTAACAGCAGTCAGGACCTGGTGTAACATGTACACAGTGAAGTAACAGCAGTCAGGACCTGTAGTAACATGTACACAGTGAAGTAACAGCAGTCAGGACCTGGTGTAACATGTACACAGTGAAGTAACAGCAGTCAGGACCTGGTGTAACATGTACACACTGAAGTAACGCACGTGTGAGCCTGGAAAACCATGTACTCATTTACGCAATTCTTGTCAGAATTTGGAAAAGCTCGTACATTGTGAAGTAACACTTGTAAACACCTGGAGTTTCATTTACACAGCAAAGAAATTCTTGTAAATACTGTGCCAGGTGTACCAGGTATACAAGGAAAGAACAGCTGTGGGAAACACATGAAAAATAAATTTTATATTTAAAATACTCACACCCTCCTCATGCTTGTGAGTCTCTCCGGTCTGTATTTCATATTTACTCACATACTGCACACATCACTCATAGTGGACATATTGGACACGGTGAGCATATTAGACATAGCGGACATAGTGGACATACTAGACATAGCGGACGTAGAGGCCTGACTGTAATACCTTCCGAGTGGTACAATATTGGCACCGTCTGGACGAGCGTAGTTCATAGGCAGAAACCAGCACATTCCTGAAAGAATACAGTGATGCTGAAGCTATTTGATTTTTTTTCAGTTTTATCAAGTTCTGTTCTACTTAATGCACTCTTTCTAGCGCAAAATTATTTCTCAACTAACATCGGGAATAAATTTATTATCTGCCACTTGTGAAAATCCACTGTGTACATAAGTGATGGGAAAACCCTGCTACGTAACGACACATTTACAAATGTGTCTCGGACATTATCTGCTAATCTTATCACTTGTATGGTTCTAATTTCATAATGACCTGACTCCAGGTGATCTAGATTGCGCATAATCACAGTATTTTGCATGAGACGTCAATACCAGGATCCTTAACTGGTCTATAGTGTTAGGGACGAACACCCATTTAATATATTTTGAGCTGATTTATGTGGTTTACAATGGACAGATCAAGAATCTTGTGAACTTTACCCAGAATATTAGAAACCTCATGCGTGGGAACCTCAATACTTTGATTGTCGATTCTATCTTTTTTTTCTAGTAAGCAAGTTTATTCAGGTATACACATATACAGTTACATAGATTATCATACATAGCAGCATATGTGTAGAGAATCCAAGATAACCCAAACATGTCAAAGTGACTTATTTCCATTGGGGTCTCTTTTTCTTTATCAATATGGCTAAAAATTAGGTGTAACGGACTGTGACCATACCTGATGTTTTGTCATACATGGTAATGGTGTGAAAATCTTCGCTTTAGTATACGGAACGAATTATAGAATAAGACATTAACTACAGTGAAAGTATTAGATCAAATATTGTTATAGAGATGGTCATCCGTTCCCGCCCGATGGAAAGTGTTATCTTCAGAAAATTATGGATGAACAAGAAGTCCACTTCCGTTACATGGAGAGGGTTTCGGGGGTCAACGCCCCCTGCGGCCCGGTCTGTGACCAGGCCTCTTGGTGGATCAGAGCCTGCTCAACCAGGCTGTTACTGTTAGCCACAAGCAAACTGTTGTACGAACCACAGCCCGGTTGGTCAGGTTCTGACTTTAGGTGCCTGTCCAGTGCCTTCTCGAAGACAGGTAATCCCCTTTATGTATGCTGAGAGGCAGTTGAACAGCCTTGCGCCCCTGGCACATATTGTCTCTCAGTGTACTCGTGGCGCCCCTGCTTTTCATTGGGGGAATGTTGCATCTCCTGCAGAGTCTATTGCTTTCATAGGGAGTGATTTTCTTGTGCAAGTTTGGTACCAATCCCTCTAGGATTTTCCACTGTGTACTTGTTATTTTTCTCGCCTGTTTTCCATGGAATACAAATCAAGGGATTTCAACCGTTCCCAGTAATTTAGATGCTTTATCGTACTTATGCGTCGTGAAAGGTCTTTGTACACTCTCCAGGTCAGCAATTTTGCTTTCCTTGAAGGGGGCCGTTAGTGTACAGCAGTATTCCAGCCCAGAGAGAACAAGTGATTTGAAGAGAGTCATCATTGAAGGTTCTCATTATTCATCTTATCATTTCCCTAGCAGATGTGGTAGATACATTGTTGTGGTCTTTGAAGGTGAGATCCTCAGACATTAACACGCCCAGGTCCTTCACCTTACTTTTTCGCTCTATTGTATGGTTATAATTTGTTGTATACCCTGATACAGTTTTAATTTCGTCAAGTTTTCCATAAGTGAGTAGTTGAAATTTCTCTTCATTGAACTTCATATTGTTTTGAGAAGTCCATTTGTTGATTTAGTTGATGTCCGCTTGGAGTCTTGCGGTGTCTTCGATGGAGGACACTCATGACAATTTGGATGTCATCTGCTAAGGAAGACACGGAGCTATGTCTATGTCAAGTATGTGGATGAGTAATAGGATGGGAGCGAGTACTGTGCCTTGTGGAGCAGAGCTTTTCAACGTAGCTGCCCCAAACTTTACTCTTTGTGTTCTATTTGTTAGGAAGTTATAGATCCATCTACCAACTTTTCCTGCTATTCCTTTATCACGCATTTTGTGTGCTATTACACAGTGGTCGCATTTGTCGAAGGCTTTCGCAATGTCTGAATATACTACATCTGGATTTTGTTTATCCACTATAGCATCCAGGACCTTGTCATAGTGGTCCAGTAGGTGGGACAGGCAGGAGCGACCTGCCCAGCTCAAAACCAGCACCATAAACGTCATGACCTGATCACAGTTACTACTGCCAATATACAACAGAAAATTAGACTTATACAGAAAAATCAAGTCATTTGCAATACCAGCGGATGAAGCCCATTAAGTATACCCAAAATTTAAAAAATCTTTTCACACGACCCTTCACTGACCTTGACAAAGAGGCACTTTGACTAGGACTCAAGTTTGCGTCTGGGATTCACAGTAAGAAACTGGATATTTATCTCATCACCAGACATTATTGATACAAATATAATGACTACCAGAATGGCTCCATACAGGGATTAATTACGTCCACCATTGCTGAAGCTTCAGGCCCGGTTCTCCCTCACTGTCACCTAGCTGCACAAGATATTCTAACCAGAGACGGTTCAATCATTGTCACTACTTCTACAGGACAGGAACACGTATCAACCACTTACCAGTTACGAGGTCTTTATACTTATGTACTGTATTTTGGTATTTTGTTTACTGTGTTTACTATTTAAAGATCATGTTATAAAAATATTTTTTCACTTTTATGTTATTGAATAGTCGTGCGTTTTACACGAATAAAATAATACTTCACCTTCTTCTCTGGAATCCAAGACCAGACTGTTTACATCGTCTCCTTAAAACACACCAACCAGAAATACCTCTTAGATTCTCTTAGCTCAATCACTTCCAGAATTGCAATCTTTCGAATTTCCTGGGATAGATAAGGTGTGCCCACCTTCGACATTAAAGGCACCTCCTGGGGAGGATGAAGAATATCATTATAAAGAGAAAGATGCTCACCAGTTATATTGTAACTTCTCTATTCACAAACATCCCTACATAACAAGCAATTACTATTTTCCTAAAAAAAAAAAAAAATCACTGTGGCGTGCGCCGAGTAAACTACAATTTATTCAGCGTTCATCAGGCACCCAGTGGCATGGCCTTCAAACCAGTCAACTGTCAGTTCAGAATAAAGTAGATCTGGGACCCCACTGCTGGCTTCTCCCTACCAAGGTGAGGTTTTAACCACTGAACTGTGGGTCAGACGCTCGCATAAGCTGGTCATATCCAGGCATTACTCTCCTGTCTATTCTGAGGTATATAGCCAACTGTTATGAGTGGCTCTTTGCTCTCTGGCTTACTATTGTTATACTGCTGATTTAACTCTGTAAATGCTGTACATATCTTGGTGAAGAGAATATGTGGGTATAGAAAAAATTACCCACTTGTGTTTGCTTTTAATTTTGATTACTTGGGTTGATCCTTGTCTTGATACTAAACTTATGGCCAGGTACAACAGGTCTTGCAATTGTTTACCTACATTCGTAATACGATGGCGCAGACCTCCCCAGACCATCTAAAGATTTCTTTGGTACTATGGAACTTTGCATACACTTTAATTGGATTTCTTTCGACTGTTATTTATACCAGTAGTCATTACACCATAATCACACTTGCCAAAGGTTTTTGGAAAATCTGTATATACTACAACTGCATTCTGTTTGTTTTCTAGTGCATCCAAGACCATATCATAGTGGTCCAGTACTTTTTTCAGGTGTGGATTCCCCAAACCGATACACATTTCATTTTCGGCCTAAAGTAAGTAACAAATAATTTTGATAACAATAAAAAACTCCATGTATTTGAAATTTATTTTATAGTTTGCCAGCGTAGCATGTGAGTTTCTCACAACTCATGTAATCTTCCGGTGACAGTTGTTCGTTTGAATTCCTACATCCCTCTCACTCTGATACTTTCAATATTTTTGTCACAATCAGCATGTGGCCTGATTTTACGTTAACCTATTTCTATTACATGACATTTATACACATCAAATTCCGTCATCCATCTATCAGTTCAACTGGTCAATTTATCAAGACTGTTTTGTAAATATTATTCATTATAATATTTATTTTACATGCGATTTTTGCATCGTCTGCAATAATATTCACATAATTTTTACTTCCTCGTTGTAAATCACTTTAATAAATCGGAAACTTTATTGGGACAAGTAAATAACCTCGTGATACTCCACTTTTGGCATCCCACATCCCTCATTTTCCTCTCAAAGTCTCTCATCGACTGTAATACTTTGCACTTAATTACTGTTACATTTTTCAGTATCTTAATTCGCCATTCATGGGGAATTCTATGAAAAGCTTTCTTAAAGAATACTTAAAATACAATCTTCCCATCTATTTTTTCTTAAACAATTTTCATAATTATTTCATAATTAAAAGTTGATATACATGATTTTGTAGACCGGAAAGCAGTTTATCAATTAGTATGTTGTTATTCTCTAAGCACTGAATGCACGTTTCTCTAGTGGTCTATCCCATAATTTTTCAACAGTAGTCAACGAAACCGGCCAATATCGTTGTAATCATAAGCACAATAAGTGCCATCCTCCAAGTGCTACTTAAATTACCTTCCTGTGGAAGAAACATTCTTCTGCATATTCCTTTACATCCCAGGGTACTTTCCTGTCTGGTCCCAGAGCTTTTTTCTTTTCTGAATCTTTTAACAATTTATTTACTTCCTTTTCAATTATTTCTATATCTTCTAAGCTAGCTAGCTCTCTGTCTGGGATAAAATTCTGCTCAATGTAAACTGAATTCTTTCGTTTGTACTATGAAACTTTCTTCTTCTACCTCATTGATTTTTCCGTCGACATTTATTCCTTGTATTTTGTCTTTAGATATAGTTTACTTTTTATGAACCTTAAAAAAATATTTAGTTTTACCTTGCTTTTGCCTACAATTTCCGTTTAAAAATATCTGTCGTCGTCTCTGCTTACGTTTGTATAATCATTTGTAGCCTACTTGAATCTCTTAAACGTTTTTTCATTTGTCCGATTTCTATGTTGATTCCACGCCTTTTATATCATAGCTCTTCAACACTTTCCATTAAACTATTGTTTATTATTCTGTCTAATAATGATTTTTGGTATACTGCTTAATTCCGTTTGCCAAATAGAGTATAGACTTCCTTGTACAGGTTTTTTATTTGTGTCCCTTGTAATATATAGCTCCATTTTTTTCTACACTATTTAAGTAAAAATGAAAACTGACAGTGTGTTGAATTTTCTCATTCTGTTTCATTTATATGCTGACGTTTCATAAAAAAAAATTAATTATACTGAGGAAATCTATATGGAAAAAGACACTAGGACTGAAGAAGCCACTCGGGGCGAAACGTTTCCTTTAATAAATGTCCTGAACTGTACATAAAGTGTCTTTTTTCACATCTTGTCTGTATCACCAGACCATTTCTCTATTTCTGTATAGTTAAAATCTCCATGTATAATAACATTTTCCTGTTCACGGTCGCTTTTCATCAATACTTCCCTATGGATATTATGTATTCCCTCATTTATCTTATCTTCTCTTTCCCAAGTATTATTAAATGGAGTTGTAAGCATTTAATTGTATGAGTTTCCTCTTTATTTCCTCTTTAGTTTGGATTTCAATTTCCATACCTTCAATAGATTCGTTTATTAATACTGTTTATTGTACTGTTATTAATACTCTTTCTCATCTCTGAGTAATTTCGTTCAAGTACAACCTCATTTATAACCTCAAATATAATAAACTTTTCCAGTTTGGTTGAAGTTAGACATTGCATCAGTTTCTTTTCGTTTATGAAATCCATTAGATCTAATCTTTTAGAGATTATTCCTCCTATGTTCGTGAAGATAATCTTTAGAAATGTTTTGTGCTCACTAAAGCCTTTTCCAATTCGTTTTAATCTGGCTTTAATCTTTCTTGTCGTTTCTATGAAAAACTCTTTGATTGGTCGTTATGGCCCTATTACTCTGTGAAAAAAAAAAAACATTTATTTTCTTCCTCATTTTCAGCTTCATTCAACCTTTATGTAGTGTTATTGAAATCATTTGTTTTTCACTCTGTTCTTTAAGTAAAGTTCCTTTCTTATGCTTATTTGAACAAATGTTATTTACTGTGACCTATGCTTGACTTTCTCATGTTTCCAAAACAATTATGTTGTCATTTCTATGTTTTGGTCATCCTTTTTTATTTTATTTCCTTTTCTAAACAGCCAAAAACAATAACTGATTTATTTAAATCAACGGTGTCCCTGAGTAACTTAGTTATCTGCAATCTAGATTTTTAGTTCTGGATCTGGCAGCGAATTCTTCTCCTAATAAAACTTATTGCTCTATCTCTCTCTCTTATTCTTGTGAATTTTGCAAAACTCTCCATATTACAAATATTTCTTTTTCTTCTCTAAGCTTTTGTTGATATTTTCAGAAATATTTTATGCTAGCTACACCTGCTGCTCTAATTCTGCTTTTATCTGCATAACTATCATCTAATTTCGTTTCGTATTAAGTTCTTAATTTTCTTCTCTATATGATTCATCTTGAGCTATTACTCTTTTTCTCCATAATCTCAGTTTGCTCTCCTAATGTCTTCAGCACTTAATGTAATGAGGCCTTTAAAAACTTCTAATATACTTTCAAAGATACATATCGTTAATTAATTACTCTACTGAGTCTTCTTGCCCCATCTGATTTTGGTCATTTTTAATCCATCGATCCATCAAGTGGTTATCTTGTCTGCTGTTGTATAAACATTAACCGTGTGTCCTCCGCCATAATGTAAACAAATAAACTGTCAGAGCTTTAACAAAATTCCTCGTTATTAAAATTCAAAAGGAAAAATTATTAGAACTTCATATAAACTAAAAGGTTAATTATGAAATATCTGTAAAGCACAGCTATATTAATATAAGTAAAATAAAAATGACTATTATAAGCAGTATGGTATTTATTCTTAAGCTTGAAGGTCTAATATAACTAAGATATTTATGGGCGTGGTAATGTGAGAGTCGAGTCAGGTGGACGTAGTCTCCAGGAAGGAGCGTAGGTGCATGTTGACAGTGACTGGTGCATGTTGACAGTGACTGGTGCATGTTGACAGTGACTGGTGCATGTTGACAGTGACTGGTGCATGTTGACAGTGACTGGTGCATGTTGACAGTGACTGGTGCATGTTGACAGTGACTGGTGCATGTTGACAGTGACTGGTGCATGTTGACAGTGACTGGGGCATGTTGACAGTGACTGGTGCATGTTGACAGTGACTGGTGCATGTTGACAGTGACTGGTGCATGTTGACAGTGACTGGTGCATGTTGACAGTGACTGGTGAATGTTGACAGTGACTGGTAAATGTTGACAGTGACTGGTGCATGTTGACAGTGACTGGTAAATATTGACAGTGACTGGTGCATGTTGACAGTGACTGGTGCATGTTGACAGTGACTGGTGCATGTTGACAGTGACTGATGCATGTTGACAGTGACTGGTGCATGTTGACAGTGACTGGTGCATGTTGACAGTGACTGGTGCATGTTGACAGTGACTGGTGCATGTTGACAGTGACTGGTGCATGTTGACAGTGACTGGTCCATGTTGACAGTGACTTGTGCATGTTGACAGTGACTGGTGCATGTTGACAGTGACTGGTGCATGTTGACAGTGACTGGTGCATGTTGACAGTGACTGGTGCATGTTGACAGTGACTGGTGCATGTTGACAGTGACTGGTGCATGTTGACAGTGACTGGTGCATGTTGACAGTGACTGGTGCATTTTGACAGTGAATGGTGCATGTTGACAGTGACTGGTGCATGTTGACAGTGACTGGTCCATGTTGACAGTGACTGGTGCATGTTGACAGTGACTGGTGCATGTTGACAGTGACTGGTGCATGTTGACAGTGACTGGTGCATGTTGACAGTGACTGGTGCATGTTGACAGTGACTGGTGCATGTTGACAGTGACTGGTGCATGTTGACAGTGACTGGTGCATGTTGACAGTGACTGGTGCATGTTGACAGTGACTGGTGCATGTTGACAGTGACTGGTGCATGTTGACAGTGACTGGGGCATGTTGACAGTGACTGGTGCATGTTGACAGTGACTGGTGCATGTTGACAGTGACTGGTGCATATTGACAGTGACAGGTGGTAAGCTCATGTTGGTGCCCAAGTGGAAATAGGTTGAAGAAATTGTCAAAACCCAGCTGTCACGTCTGTCCTATATAGTAACTTCCCTCACACAGTGATGTTGAATGGTCCGATCACACCATCGGCTGTATGAGTGATGGAGTTGCGAAGACACTTCTAGTAAATCAGTAATTTACTCTCCCACACATGCGGCTCAGGAGCAGAAATTCCTGACCCAGCAATAATGACAAGCCAGAGCAGGTGGGAATCCGTCCCAAAGTCAGTTCCAGACATTCCTCACATAAAACATTCTACTGCCTTCACTATAACACAGTCACAGTCATTCTTTCCCGAAGAGTTATTTTAAATGTTCATATTTTTTTCCTTTAAAAAAGAAAGCATTATTCAAATAATATTTTCTTCAAAGATTGTTTCTATGATTTTTCTCAACCGAGTTAAGGGAAATTACGAATTTCTCCGGAATAAAGTTTTGTGTCAAAAAATATTAATATTAATAATGTATTTTGAGTTTTGAAACGACAATTTTTTTTGGTTTCCTAAACACCCATTTTTTGCCTCAACAATTGCATAATAATGATTTTTAAACATTTAAACAAAAAAATAATTAACAATGGCAGATAAATAAAACACTAAAACAACGTATAAACGTTGTTTTTGGTTTAAATGTTTAAAAATAATTGTCATGTAATTGTTTGAGGAAAAAATGGGTGTTTAGAAGACAAATATTGCCATTTGAAGACTCAAAATATATTATGTATACGTAATTATCTGGGAAGTTATTAGGCTATCCATATGCCTAGCGTCTTTATGTATTGAAAAGTCATAAAAAATCTTTCTGATATTACATAAGAAGTCATTGTTCATGAACGTCATTCTGACATTTTCATCCAATTCACTCAAATTTTTTTATTGTTTATTGAAAATTTCAGAAAAAAATCTTAATTTTAAAAAATAAAAATAAAAACTAATGCATTTTTAGAGAAGCTAACGAATTCGAGTAATTCATTGCTAAATGTGTACTTTCATCTACAACACTTTTCCTATATCCAGTTTTCCTCTATGCATATGTAAGTATTGTCATAATAAAGAACAAGTTCTTCTCTTTCTTTATTTTCATGGATTTCATGAAAATTCTATACCAATATATTCCCATAGAGAGACACTTATAGTAAAAAATACCGTGCAGTAAATAAAGGGGCTACGGCAGGAGTAGGTCCACCTTTCATTGTGCCTACTGTGTATTCATCTTTCCTCTTTCTATTTCTTTCGTCTCCTCGGATCTCAGGTTTCTGATTAGCAGTGCCACTCTTCCTCCTCCATTATCTCTTTTACTTCATTATCTGATATCCATCCGGGATGATCGTATCTGTTATCGCTGAGAGTTTCAACTATGTGAGTTCTTTTATATCTGATGATGTCTCCACCATTTGTTTATTCTATTTATCACTCTTTGTTATTCCTTCTGTGGGAGACGGGGCTGTGGATTGAAGGGGGCGTTTCTGTGTCGATGTGCATGACGTTCCTCTGGAGGCTGACCTTCCACACCTCTCGATGCATTTCCTGGCTCTCCTTCCCGACTGCGGCAGTTTTGTACGCTGTCAGTTGTTCCTGTTCCTTTCTTGATCTCTCCCCGTAACTGTTGTTTCCATTGCATGAGACTGTCTCGTGTCATTTCAATTGTGAAATTCAGATTTAGCGAGCATATTTTTACTTACGAGTACTTATCAAGTCTCTGTAAATTTGTCATCTGGTTCACTTCTGCCTTGCCCATCCATATTTCATCATGAGTTCTTCGTGAAGTGCATTAATAATAATAATAATAATAATAATAATAATAATAATAATAATAATAATAATAATAATAATAATAATAATAATAATAATAATAATAATAATAATAATAATTATAATTCTGTGTCTTCTCTTTCACTTTTCTGTTGCCTGAGATTTTTTTCCGGAAATATTTCACCTGTTAATATTTCACCTGCTAATATTTCACCTGCTAATATTTTACCTTCGCCCATCTCATTGCCTCTTTCCTTTATTTCCTCCAGTTTCCTCCTCAGCTCCAGCAGATTATCTTGTTGTAGTATTTTGCCTTCTGTTTCATTTTCTCAGCACATATGTTCTCTATTTTCTCCATCATTTGCGAAAGTTGCTATACTATTTTTCCCTCTCACCTGTTTCTTCTTGTTCCATAGCTCTGCTACCTTCGATTTCCTCTCACTCTACTCATGCTGTAACTTTATTCTTCGTTCCCTTTCCTCTTCCAGTTAGATTTCGGGTTCCAATTTCTGGTCTCAGGTTTCCAAATGTTTATAATAACATCCTCATATTGCAGCTTAGTGGTAGTCCCTGCCCTTGCTTGCGTATACGCAGCTTTGTACACATCAGCTCAACTGAATGTGTGTGTGGGGGGGGTGAGGGGTGTGTGGGGGTGAGAGGTGTGTGTTGGGGTGAGGGGTGTGTGTGGGGGGTGAGGGTGTGTGTTGGGGTGTGTAAGGGTGTGTGGTGTGTGTGTGTGTGAGGGTGTGTATGAGGGTGTGTGTGTGTCTGTACTCACCTAATTGTGGTTACAGGGGTCGATTCATAGCTCCTGCCTTCGCCTCTTCACTGGTCGCCACTAGGTTCACTCTCTCCCTGCTCCATGAGATTTATCATACCTCTTCTTAAAGCTATGTATGGTATCTGCCTCCACTACCTCACTTTCCAGATTATTAGACTTCCTGCAAACTCATCTGAGTCTTCAACTTCCAATTGTGACCCCTTGTTGCTATGTCCCATCTCTCGATCCTCCTGTCTCTGTCCACCTTGTCGATTCCTCTGAGTATTTTGAATGTCGTTTTCATGTCCTCCCTGTCCCTCTTGTCCTCCAATGATGTCAGGTCGAGTTCTCTTAACCTCTCCTCGTAGGACATGCCCCTTAGCTCCGGCACTAGTCTCGTTGCAAACCTTTGGACTTTCTCTAGTTTTCTGACGTGCTTGGAGAGGTAAGGGGTTCCTAACTGGAGCAATATGCTCCAATATGGGCCTAACGTACACGGTGTACAGGGTCCTGAACGACTCCTTACTGAGATGTCGGAATGCTATTCTTAGGTAAGCTTGTTGCCCATTTGCTGCAGCAGTTATTTGGTTGATGTGCGCCTCAGATGTGCCCGGTAAGGTGTGTAGTCTTTGACCCTTTAGACTGTACTTTGTCTGCGGTCTTCTTTGCCCTTCCCCGATCTTCATGACTTTGCACTTGGTGGGATTGAACTCTAGTAGCCAGTTGTTGGATCAGGCCTACAGCCTGTCCAGATCCCTTTGTAGTCCTGACTTATCTTCCTCCAACTGAATCTCCTCATTAACTTCACATCAAAAAGGGTCACTTCTGAGTCTATTCTTTCCGTCATGTCATTCACATAAACCAGAAACAGCACCGGTCCTAGGACTGACCCCTGCGGAACCCCACTCGTCACATGCGCCCACTCTGACACCTCGTCACGTAAACTGACTCGCTGCTGCCTTCCCATCAGGTATTCTTTGATCCATTGCAGCGCCTTCGCAGTTATCCCTACCTATGTCGTCCAGCTTTTACACTAATCTCTTGTGTGGAACTGTGTCAAAAGCCTTCTTACAGTCCAGGAAAACGCAATCTACCCACTCCTTTCTCTGTCTTACTGATGTCACCTTGCCATAGAACTCCTGTAGGTTTGTGGCACAGGATTTCCCGTCTATGAATCCGTGCTGGTGTGTGTGTGTGTGTATGTGTGTGTGTGTGTGTGTGTGTGTGTGTGTTGTGTGTGTGTGTATTCGCTTATATTTACTTATCTATATGTGGTTGCAGGGGTTGAGTCTCAGCTCCGGGCCCCACATCTTCGTCGATCGCTACTAGGTCACTCTCTCCTCCCTTCGATAGCCTCATCCTACTCCTTAAAGTTGTGTGTGGATCCAGCCTCCACCAGTTCACTCTCCAGTTCCTTATACTTCCTGACTATTCTAAATCTGAAGAAAAACTTTCTAACATTCCTAGGACTCATCTGAGGGACGTGGTGGAGGCGGAACCTATACATAACTTTAAGGAGATTTATGATAAATCCCTTGAAGCCAGGAAAAAGCGAACCTAATAGCGGCAGGCAGGAGATGAAAAGGGACCAGGAGCTGAGACTACCCCTTCAGCCACATATAGGTATTCATACAGGTGAGTGTGTGTACTCACCTAGTTGTGGTTGCAGGGGTCGAATCATAGCTCCTGGCCTCGATTCTTCACTGGCCGCGTGTGTGTGTGTTGGCTTGCGTGTGCGCACACGTACATGCACACGCATGCATGATTGCATGTGCGTTTTATGTGCTATGTCTTGGAGAAGCTGTGCATTTGTTCGTAGGTGTGTTCGAGTTTCCTGCCTCTTCATTATATATATATTGTGTACGTGTCTCAGAAGGCAAGTATTTGTACTTATCTGCACACTCCACCCATAACTAACCACAAGCATCATGAGTTTACATTACACCTGTCTATATTTGTTGAATATTTCTGTATAGCTATGAATGTTTACCTTTTATGAAGTCGAATCAGTAATAAATTACATTAATTCTCACAGATCTGGTGCTAAGCATTATCCCAATACCATAGTGTTGTGAAACTTAACTATACGATAATATGATGTGGCAAGCAAGAATGTATTCCCTCAGTTGAGAGCAGAACTGGACGAGTTATTTCCTCATTTGAGATCAGAACTTTAGAAGTTATTTCCTCAGTTGAGATCAGAACTGGAGAAGTTATTCCCTCAGTTGAGATCAGAACTGGAGAAGTTATTCCCTCAGTTGAAATCAGAACTTTAGAAGTTATTCCCTCAGTTGAGATCAGAACTTTAGAAGTTATTCCCTCAGTTGAGATCAGAACTTTAGAAGTTATTCCCTCAGTTGAAATCAGAACTTTAGAAGTTATTCCCTCAGTTGAGATCAGAACTTTAGAAGTTATTCCCTCAGTTGAGATCAGAACTTTAGAAGTTATTCCCTCAGTTGAGATCAGAACTGGAGAAGTTATTCCCTCAGTTGAGATCAGAACTTTAGAAGTTATTCCCTGAGTTGAGATCAGAACTTTAGAAGTTATTTCCTCAGTTGAGATCAGAACTGGAGAAGTTATTCCCTTCCTTAAGGTCAGAACTTAGTGAGTGTAACTCCGAGACTGGGTAGATTTAAGGCTTCCGGGGGATTTACCACGCGTCCACCTAATTAAGACCATAACATGAGAAAGAAGGAGCACTGCAGGAGGCCTACTGGCCCATATTAAAACTACTGAGTTTGGGTTTCTCGAACCCAAACTCAAACCCACCAGATAGGCTATAGAAATTCTAGAAGAGCAGCAGAGAGTACAAAAACATAGGTAAGGTATCGACACGCTTGCTCCCATTAGATAGGCGAGTATGCAAACTTCTGCTTGAATTCTTGCGATTGTTCTTGGTTATAAAATTGATTTCTTGACTCTGGTAGTAGTACACCAGCTGTCTCCTCCCACACATAGCATTCATTATGTACTCTGGCAGTAGTACACCAACTCTTTCCTCCCTCACATAGCTCTCATTATGTACTCTGGGAGTAATACACCAGTTCTCTCCTTCCTCACATAGCTCTCATTATGTACTATGGCAGTAATACACCAGTTCTCTCCTTCCTCACATAGCTCTCATTATGTACTCTGGCAGTAGTACACCAGTTCTCTCCTCCCTCACATAGTTCTCATTATGTTCTCTGGCAGTAGTACACCAGCTCTCTCTTCCCTCACATAGCACTCATTATGTACTCTGGCAATAGTACACCAGTTCTCTCCTCCCTCACATTGCTCTCATCAATTTTTCAGAACTTAAATTTTTTCCGCAATTTATTTTTTTAACGCACTTATCTAGACTATAGCATCTGATAACATTTTTACTCTACTTTCGTGGCCTTGCTAGTGTTTTTCCATGAAATCTAGAAAATTTACTTAAAATGACGCTTTCACCTTGCTCTGACTCCGGCAGAAAGGAACCCCTCAAATCCAACATCGAGGAACTAAGGGGTTCTTACAAAGAGTTTCTTCTCTGCTAATCTGTGTTAAAACCCATATTTTTTTTTTTAAATATTCACAGGCGCTGTTTATCCCTAAGCACCGCTGAGACACACGAAGGATGTGCTTTCAACACACATCCATAGAGAAAGATGTCCTCTTCGAGACATTTTTTTTATTGAAAGTTTGTATAATATATATATATATATATATATATACATAATTCTTGCTCCGTAAGCCATGCGTGTCGTAAGAGGCGATTAAAAGGCCGGGAACAAGGGGCTAGTAACCCTTTCTCCTGTATACATGACTAAATGAAAAAGGAGAAACTTTCGTTTTTTCCTTTGGGCCACCCTGCCTCGGTGGCCACCCTGACTCGGTGGGCCACCCTGCCTCGGTGGCCACTCCTGCCTCGGTGGAATACGGCCGGTGTGTTGAAAGAAAGAATATATATATATATATATATATATATATATATATATATATATATATATATATATATATATATATATATATATATATATATATATATATATATATATATATATATATATATTACACATCGGCCGATTCCCACCAAGGCAGGGTGGCCGAAAAGAAAAACTTTCGTCATCATTCACTCCATCACTGTCTTGCCAGAGAGGTGCTTTACACTACAGTTATAAAACTGCAACATTAACACCCCTCCTTCAGAGTGCAGACACTGTACTTCCCATCTGCAGGACTCAAGTCCGGCCTGCCGGTTTAAGTGAATCCCTTCATAAATGTTACTTTGCTCACACTCCAACAGCACGTCAAGTATTAAAAACCATTTGTCTCCATTCACTCTTATCAAATACGCACACGCATGCTTGCTGGAAATCCAAGCCCCTCGCACACAAAACCTCTTTTACCCCCTCCCTCCAACCTTTCCTAGGCCGACCCCTACCCCGCCTTCCCTCCACTACAGATTTATACACTCTCGAGGTCATTCTGTTTCGTCCCATTCTCTCTACATGTCCGAACCACCTCAACAATCCCTCCTCAGATTTCTGGATAATAGTTTTGGTAATCCCGCACCTCCTCCTAATTTCCAAACTCCGAATTCTCTGCATTATATTCACACCACACATTGACCTCAGACATGACATCTCCACTGCTTCCAGCCTTCTCCTCGTTGCAACATTCATCACCATGCTTCACACCCATATAAGAGGTTGTATAACTATACTCTCATACATTCCCTCTTAATTCCATGGACAAAGTTCTTTGTCTCCACAGACTCAAGTGCACCACTCACCCTTTCCTCATCAATTCTATGATCACCTCATCCTTCATAGACCCATCTGCTGACATGTCCACTCCCAAAATATCTGAATACATTCACCTCCTCCATACTCTCTCCCTCCAATCTGATATCCAATCTTTCGTACCCTAATCTTTTGTTATCTCATCACCTTATCTTTCCTATATTCACTTTCAATTTTCTTCTTTTACATACCTTACCAAATTCATCCACCAATCCTCTGTAACTTCTCTTCAGCTCCCAAAGCACAGTGTCATCAGCAAAAAGCAACGTGACAACTCCCACTTTGTATTTGATTCTTTGTCTTTAACCCACACCTCTTGCCAGACCCTCGCATTCACTTTCTTACAACCCTATCTATAAATATATTGAACAACCACGGTGACATCACACATCCCTGTTTTAAGGCCTACTTTTACGGAAATTATCTCCTTCTCCTACCACTCTAACCTAGCCTACTATCCCCAAAAGTTTTTCACGCCAGTTCTACCTCCCATTCCATACACCTGCAACATCTGCCCATTGCCCCCTATCCACCCATCATCGCCTTTTCCAAAACCAAAAAGCCACAAAAACCCTTTTCCCATCCAAAAATGTTCACCTAT